>JAPQRQ010000017.1:9380110-9390498 GCA_037367365.1 Apogon talboti
TCTTCAACTCCTTCCTCCTCCTCCTCCTCTTCTTCAGCTCCTTCCTCCTCTTCAACTCCTTCCTCCTCCTCCTCCTCCTCCTCCTCTTCAGCTCCTTCCTCCGCTTCAACTCCCTCCTCTTCCTCTTCCTCCTCCTCCTCCTCTGCAACTCCTTCCTCCTCCTCCTCTTCAGCTCCTTCCTCCTCCTCCTCCTCTTCTTCAGTTCCTTCCTCCTCTTCAACTCCCTCCTCATCCTCCTCCTCTTCCTCCTCCTCATACTCCTCTTCCTCCTCCTCCTCATACTCCTCCTCCTCATACTCGTACTCCTCCTCCTCATACTCTTCATCCTCATAATAATCTTCATACGCCTCCTCAAATTCCTCCTCCTCTAGTTCTTCCTCCTCCTCTTCTGCCTCCTCCTCCTCCTCCCCCTCCTCCCCCTCCTCTTCCTCCTCAGCTGCCTCCACTTCTTCCTCTTCTACCTCCTGAATCTCTACTGCCTCCTCTTCCTCTTCCTCCTCCACAACTTCAATTGCTGGTGGTTTCTCCTTTGCTTGCATCCCTATAACTGTAAATCCACAAAAACATTTTTTTAACCAGTGTCATCATCCATCATATCTATGGCAACAGTGCTGTATATTTTCCAAAACACTACAATTACTCATAACTGGATCAGGATTTAAGCATTATTATTTATTTATGTTCAGGCCAGTTTATCACCTTTGCTTCGAGATGGTAGAAATTCCCCTGGAACACAAAAAGGCAAAAGGAAATCAGCCACACAAACAAATAAAAACATGGCTGTATCTGCCTTAAACATGCAAACACAAACAATACTTGCAGAAATGTTAATAGCCATGTGGCGGCTGTTAGCTGGAAAGATTAGCGGGAATCAGTGGTGGAAGAAGTATTCAGAACTTTTGCATAAGTAAAAGTACCAGTACAGCAATCTGAAAATACTCCATTATAAGTTAAAGACCTGCATGAAAAACACAGTGTACTTCAGTCTGTTTTCTCTTGTAGCAGCTAGAGGTGGAGCTTTGGAATACTTCATGTCAGGTTTTCTTTGTTATAATACGCAAACCTGTTTTTAGTTTTCAGATTTTTTTCCTCTAGTGTTTGATTTGAACATGTATTAAAATTAAACCATGTGTGAGAAGTTAAGAAGGAAGTTGGTACAGCTTTTCACATCTGAAATATGAGCCAATAAGACACGGCTTTTTTTAAGGAAAATCAATGACAATATGTTCTATTCATTATGTCACATAGTCATCTGAAAAATAATAAATGACTAAAGCTGACAATTAAATATAGCGGAGTAAAATGTACGTTTGATTCTGAGATATAATGGAGTATGAATATGATGCTGTACATATGAAATTACTTTCCACCACTGTCGAGAAACACACTTATTCTAAAAACCAGAGCAGCTAATTAATAAAAACATGTAGGACTGACTGAAGTTGACGATCGTTAATGTTGATCCCTCTATTAGTCCACTGTTACAGGGGTTGAAACAGGTCATCTGTAATGTTCTACGCAGTTAATCTAAACATTCACAGTAATACAGTAGCTGTACCTTTAGATTTCTTCTTCTTCACCACAACTTCCTCCTCATCCTCCTCCTCATCCAACCATCCTGAAGCTTTGAGATCATTTACAGATCAAGTCAGCTTCAAGCTACCGTAATTACAATAAAGTCTTTGGTCATGTTGACACCTATAGATCCATGTTTCTCCAAAGACCTTCAACCACATATGTAATGAAAAAAGTTGAGTTTAAAGGCAGCGATATCCTCATCTATGTCATCATCTGTATCTGCGTGTTCTTTGCTTTCAGTTCATTAAATAATTTTAACTACTTTTGTAAAACAAAGATAATGCAAACAGCAACAGTTTTTAACCTTTTAAAGTCATAAACGTGCAGTACATGTGCTGTGCACTAATAAACATTAATGACTGCAATAGTTTTCCATTATTATATTCATCTGATCCTGGTTAAATGCTTTTCTTGGTTTACATTCTCATTGTCACATTGATACAATCAGGAACAGCACATTTACAGCAACATAAAGCAGCTTGAACAACATGTCAAAAAGCAGCAAGCACAGGCCTCTCTTGATTTTCTCTAAAAATAAGCCTAATATTTAAGATTTTAGTGTTTAAAGGTTTAGTGTATAATATTTGGGGCCACCTACTGGTGAACTTGCAGATTGCAACCAGCTGAACGCACCTCACCCTAACATATGATAGCTGTGAAAAATCTGAAATTCGATTACAACCAGCATACAGTTTATGCATTGTGGCTTTTTATAACAAATGTGATCCACAAGTGATTGTTAATGTACCTTGAATCCACCCCGAGTACAGATATGATTGATTCTATCTACATGGCTCTGTGGATGTGGATGTAAACAAATCATTCTGAGGAAACAAAAACACATGATTTTACTTTAAGCTGATTATACACCAATTAAAACATAATTATGGATGTTATATCCTATTTCTTGAATTAAGTCCTCCTATATTAGCCCCAAATCTCACACACTGAGCCTCCAATTGCATATATGATTCCATCATTTTAGCATTTTACAAAATAATTAAATTAATGAGATTCATATTGGTCAGTCAAACATACATGATGTAAGAAGATGGTTCTTTTTAACTGTGCTGCATTTAGTGGGAAGTGGGCATTAAACACTTAATTTCTTACATTCTGGTGAATTTGTGTGCATTTACTGTACTTTTACCTGTTCTGTATCAGGTAACAGTGAAAAACCTTTCATTTGAATTATTACAATTAAATTTTGTGACCTAAACAAACAAAACTGCAGCTATTGTCTGATGAAAAGGAAAAAAAAACATAGCAATGCATGACTTTCAGTATAAAATGTACTTGATTACAAAAAACACATCACACAAGTACACACATTTACTGAGTGAAATGTAATATATCTTGTAAAAAAAAAACTGCACTAGAAAATGTGCATTATTACCTTTAATAGGCAAGACATCAATGGAAAAAAAACACCCACAGAGCATGTTTTTCACCAGAAAAAAAGTAGGAATATTGGATGTAAGAAAACTGGCTTTTCATATAGAGGTCCTTGGGTTCTCCATGTATTTATTGGATATAAATGTATGTGTTCTACATATTAACAGGGACAAATCGCCCCAATCTTCCTGAAATCTATGACTGATGATACAAAATGAATTACCTAAAAGACATTCTTGTGTCTTTTATGTTTGACCGACTGATAAGTCTCACATCAAGTTTATTGGTTTGCTTATTTTAAAACATACATTTTATATGCAACTAAAACACACAAATCTTAAACCTTAGGAGTATTTCTGCAGCTGAATAACTCCTGCAACAGAAAATAATATCCAAAGCTGCATTAATACAAACCTTTTTTTCTCACTGCATATAGATTTCCTAGAAAAGGGAGGAGAGGGACATTAGTAAAAGCAGCAGATACTGAAAGAAAAACTCCAAATAACTAATACTTTCCACAAAAACCAGTTTGAGTTACCTTCCTCTTCGTCAGGAGCCACCAGGCTGGCAGCAAATTTTAACATTGCATTGATCATGTTTGCTGATCCCTCCACGGCACCGGTCATCGCATTCACGGGGTCTGAGCCGATCTTGGCGAGGCCTCCTGATGGACGAAGACGCGCACGTAGGCACACGTTACAAATACTCACATTTACTTTATTATAACTCGAGCCCAAGCTGAATGTCTGCTTTTAAAGTCTCAAATAAACAGTAGACATAACCTCCAGGGGTTAAACTGGACGGGGTTTCATATCAAAAAAGTGAAATCATCTATGTATTAATCATGCCCACACTCCAGTTTAACTCCTTGGGAAGCACACTGCTGAAAAAAAAGGATTTGCAAAATCAAACTGGCTCTCATTTATCAAATCCTCATGATGTAAATCTGCATATAAACACACTAGTATGCAAATCATTTAGAAAAATACATATTCAGCTTTGTTCATTTGGTCGTGTAGTCAATTGTGTGTTTGTTTTTTTATTGTAAAGCACTTTGTGAAGCCTTTCTGTAAAAAGTGCTATATAAATGAACTTTATTATTATTATTAGTGATAATATTACTAAATGGTAATGATGGTTTGATAAAGGAGGGCCAGCGTTACCGATGCAAACACCAACAAAACAGTCCATCTAGAACCTGGGTCATCAAACAGAGTCTCAAAGGCAGGTAGAAAAACTCAATTTGGAGAAACAAGTTAGCAAGAAAAACGAAAGACGCACACATTTTCGAGCAGAATCAAATCATTTAACATAATTCCACTTGTTAATGTTCAGTACATAAGATAGAGTGGTCGAGTGCTTACATGAAGTCTGCGTTGGATTCTGTTTTGTGCCTTGGAGCTGGTCGTCTATGGACGTTGGTCAACTCTATTTTAAGCTAAACTTAAAGACAGTATTGCACTGTTTATGGTTTGCCACTACAGATAAGTATAAAAACTAACTGTAATATATTAAATTATACACTATTCTTACGTACTGAACCATTAATAGTCTAAATATTTCTTCTCTAGGTATTTTTTTATGTTCTGAATTCAGCAACAAAAAAGTAATAGGGACATTGAACACAAAACAAGAAGAGCATTGTTTCACAGTTTTATCGTTGAGACTTTAGATCTGTGTATCGTTAAATATATTCACCTGAATTTTGTGAAATAACCAAAACCATACATCTAAAACATTTTGATCTCTATTTTCTTTACATGTCGGACTAAGGGGAAAATAACATTTAGCATCTGATTTACACCACAAACTACAAACTACCTCTTATTTTGTCTGAACACATAAAAGCATGAAGCCACGATCAGACATAAATGCAGAAATCAAAGCAGCCTCTCTGACACTGAATGTCAGTGTTGGTTAATGAAGGAGCGTAAACGGCTGTCCAACAGCCTCTGAGGTGTTAGTGTAGCAGATGAGGTGTCTTGCCTCTACGGCCTGTATCCTTAAAAACTTTCCTGACGCCAGCCTGTGGGTGACCTGGTTGGATAAGAAACACAGTGGCAGTAAAGCACAGACAGTGAGCACAGTGACAAAGCAAAACAACAGAGAGAAGAGAAACACCGTGTTAGAGGAGCTGTGTCGGTTTTTTACACTTTTGTGGAAAGATGATGTGAGAAAACAGCAATGAAAGTACTGAGATGTAAACTGAAAATCACATGCAGTTTTGTCTGAAACTACCTACATTTTAGAGATGCATTTGTTTTTTGATGCTATGCAATGATACAAAAATGAATAGATGTCCCTACTTATATCTAGATATTTATTAAATAATGAAATAAAGAAAAATCTACGTTAAGGGCAGCAACAACAGCCTAGTAAAACAACTGTTATAGGCATTAATATTAGTGGATTTTCTACCTGGCAGGTCAATGTGTTGGACAGAGAGGTAAGAATTAAAACATATAGAGTTAAAGACATTACAAATGAGTGAAGAGACAGAAAAAAATGTGAGCCTGATGGAGATGTGAGGAGACTTCCTTTTGTTTCATCAATTCTTGAGACCAGCACTGCAAAATACTTGGTGATGAAGATTAATGAAAGTTGTTATTCTATGTAGTTTGTACATATACTGACAAACAAGTTCAACACTTTAGAATGTATCCATATTTATATTATACATTGTATATTCACAGAATAATATTACTTCAGTTGTATGGCGCTTCTTACAGGCATTATAATCAATATACAGTTTAAACAATGTAACATGTCATGCAATTTATGAGTAAAAAACAATATTTGCTAAAAATATAATAATGAAAGTGAAGCAAACACTACACTATAACAGACTCATTTAACATTTGTCTTAAAAAAGTACAAATATTTCCACTGCGGTCATTCCTGTCTCATTCATTTTCCCTGGTATTTCCAATAAGGGATCAATGATCAGTGGTCAAATACGAGCTTAATTGACAGGTGTGATTTACAGCTCACTTGCCTACTAACTATCATGTCTATTTTTTGATAAAAACACATTTTTCATCACAGGTGTTCCACTGTGGTTGTTCAAAGACCATAAATTGACTATACAGTAGGTGTGTTTCCATGAACATATTTAGTGCAAATTTTGTTTCACAAGAAATATTCATGTAAACTGCAAAATTTGAAAAACAGAGAAAGGAAGCCCCTAAAATAAATTCTGATGCAGCAAATATTTACCTCACATGACAGATCAGCTGGTTGCTATGTCTTCCAAAAATATTCTGATAAAGTGGAAAAAATATGGAGGTGCAACAGTTTCTGATAAAGAGCATGAAATCTGCCCTCTGTCTGATCATTATAGCTATTTTAGGTAGAGAACAGCTGCCATCTGCTGGTGGTAAAAGTTTTCTCCAAGTACATTTATAAAAACACCCATATTTGTTTTTTTTGTCAAATTTTCTTGATATTTTGTGGAACCATGCCATATGTTACATGGTATTTAATGTAGCTTATAGTTTTACTGAGATAAGATATGATAGTATGTATCATTAGCGCACCCATGACCCCACTGATCACTACTGCCTCCAAAAAGACAAATATATAAGAACCTATTTTAAGAGCTGAAATATAAACCAGCTCCTACATTTTGACCTGATCAGATTAATTTATGAATAAGACAGGTGTGAAGGGAGTTATAGTAGTGTAATTCTCTTCATGTCAGTTGTAAATTTTCAATCTTTATTTTAGATCAACTCAAAAACAGTTCTTCTTTCTTCAGCTCTTCTTCAGTGTTGGATCCACTGAACACAATCCCGTATCTGAAACTGGAAACGTGACATGTGACAGTGAACGCAACACGTCCTCCTTCCTACCTGAGATGGTCTTGTGGTCCATCAGATCAAACATAATGACGAAAACACAAGACCATGTGATAATGAGAGCCAGAACCAAGATCCAGGCCAGCGGGGAGCTGAAGGTCGCGTAGAGGTCATCTGTGAAGGTTTTCTTGGGCGTCCGTACCGTCGCTGACCCGGCGTCTCCGTTCTTGTCGATGACCATCGTGGTGGTGGTAGACGACCGGGCTGGGAGTAAACACAAACACCATCAGGTACATCACCTCATTTGCCATGTTCAGCACTTTTTTACGTTGTAATTACCTTTTTTATTATTTATTTCTTTTGTATTCTATGTGTTACGTTTTTAACTATTGTTGTACAGTGTCCTTGGGTGACTTGAAAGGCGTTTACAAATAAAATTTATTATTATTATCATGCTCAGTACTTATGAGCATAGGATGAGTATAGAATGAGCTTATTTCATTGGTTTCTTTTATTTTTGGAAATAATTCATGTTGTCATTAACCCATAAAGACCCAGTGCTACTTTTATGGCAGTTCGCAAATTAATTTTTCTCTACATTTACCCTTTCTTAAGTGATTTATCCCCATTTATTGTTATATTATTCTCTTTATTTTGTGTTTCTTCAGTAAAAATCTATGAAAATATAGAGAAAAATTATTATCAGTTTAGTGCATCTTTTAAAAAGCTATGTTAAAACTTGAAATAAGAATGAATATATATGTTTTCATGAACACTGTACAGCTCATCTGACCTGATTAAAGAATACTCATCATTGGAATAATAATACTAATAATTCTTAATTTTACTACTACTACTAATAATAATAATTGTACCAATAATAACACATTGTGGGAAAAAAGTAATATCCAGATGATTTTGTTAAATAACCATTGCTGGACTCCTCCCTCCTAATTTTTTTTAATTTTCCTTTTGACAATGAATGGAGGAGGAAGCTCTATCTTTCCTCCTACCTGTAGTTTTTCCTCCAATCACATCTTCCAGACACACCTGCCTCCAGTCAGTGATCACATACAGCATATCTAGAGTTAATTCTGTTACAAATGGTCCGCTGACATACTGATGCTGACCAAAGGTAGTATGTGATGAAAGTGAAAATCTGCAGGACGTCAAAAATACCTGCATGTACTGTACGCTTGAGTTACCTGCATGATATACTCAATTCCTTTTTTCTTCTTTTGTCTTAGTCATTAGTAGTTTGGGTTGGAGCTCATGTTTTACACAATTTTAATATTAATTTAATGTGCCTGGTTACTTACTCATGACTAAATCAGACTGATCAAAAACTGCAGCTTCAGAATTTACAAGTATAAATGAATGATTTAATCAGAGTGTACCTTTTTTGGCATGCACCATATAATTTGACCTTTTGTTTCTGAAATATAACAGAAGAAGAAGTTGTTTTCCATCTTTTTATTATTAAGACAGCCAAGTTGGACCTGCAATATGTTCTGGGAGAAATATTTTCCTTTTTATTGTTTTTGCAAATCTTTTAACCATTGAGACTTTCAATAATCATTACAACAACAATACTGTATCATCCACAGCTGCCATGTTTCTGTCCCACACCAACACTGGTCATGTTGTCATGGGTAACTTTTGCTGAATATGATTCTGAACATTATAAAGTCAGAGGCAGGTTGAGAGTGAGTCTGAATGTCCAAGTGGATGTGAAAATGGAGTAGTTTAGGGACATCTGTATAAAAGAGAAGGTACTTGTAAAAAAAACCCAAAAAAAAAAAACATAAGAGGCTCTGAAAGGTCCAGTTGGGGTTTTTGTTCTGGTGTTACCACCAAATAAAACCCTGGGCCTGTCTGAAAATGAACATTCATGTTAGTGTTTGTAAAGTTGTTGCTTCCAAATCAAAAATAACATTAAAAATTGGTGGTGAAAACTTTAGAAACGTATCAAAGAAATATCGCCCTTCCTTTTCTGGTGGCTCAGAACAGAAAGAGGAAATGTAAGAATGAATGCCTCTGATAAGGCAACAGCATTGATTAACACATTTCTCTTCGTTATTTCTAAAGCATGACTCATCATCAGGGTAAGAAGGCTCAAGATCTCCAAACAGGAAATGATAAGATGAGCTGGTTTCACCAATAAAATTCAGTTGTTTATGCATCTTCTTGAAGCAAAGCAAGTATTTTTGTATCTTTTTCATGGAACAAGAGTTTTACAAGTGAAAATCTTATAGTGTGGTGTGAGAACATCCTGGGTTTTCCAGTGGTCTCTGACTGGTCAGAGTTCATCCAATGAAACAGGAGATCTGTTTTTCCAAGATGGCTGCCAAACAACAACTGTTTAATGGACACAAGAAATGTAAGTTATATTTCTCCAGATATTTTGTTTTTAAAGGTGAAATGCCATCTTTTCTTAAACATAAGAATTTAAACTATAGTTCTGGTGTTTCTGGTAACATTCAGTACATTTTAAATGGTCCTCCACAGTGGACATGAGGACTTACTAAATCTATTGTCATTTGAAACACAAGGTACTTATTTGTGAAATGTATAATGTGTGATACATATCTATGTGTTTTGAAGAATCATTGTTTCTTGGAGCATCATTCATGATATGACTGAAACGGTGTGGAGTGAATTTTGCAAAGAAAAGCCCAGGCCAAGTCAAGTGTTTTCATTTAGGTGCTTTTTTTCCTTGTTAGATATAGAGGTAGGGCACAAAAGCTATAACTGTCCCAGAAAATCTTTAAAATTGTAAATGCTTTTCTCATTTCCCTCATTCTTGGCAACAAAATGGCAGTAAAGATGATGGATGTAAGATTGATTTAGTTAGCCCTAAGTCCTGTCACTCACAGCAAATAACATTCCTTTAAAAAAAAATAAAAATAAAAAATGTTTCTGGAAAAAATCTATATATATTGTGGCATGCTGTTTTCACCCAAGACAATTATTAAGTGTTTAAAAAAAAAAAAAAAAAATGCAAAAATCAGTGCACAATTTCTCAGTTTTTGGTTACATTTTCAGCAGCATTGATGTGTGTGTTAATACAACTGAGTCATATAATTCTGCATACAGCATAAGCAGTTCATCTCCCCCACATTGTCCCTACCCACCTGAACTGTGAAATAAAGTCACTAAACTCCCAAAACAAATCTTAGTAAAATGCCTTTAAATCTGCTGCTCTTTCTTCCTGGATTTAGTTACAATGACATGAAACATAAGGAGCTGCTCTCATTGAACACTTTAACAGGAATTTTAATGAAATGGAGGCAGAGATTCTTAAACTATCATCTTTGCACACATCATTATATTCTTGCCTTGTATTTCATATAATATTAGTGTATTTATATGTTTAGTTGCTGCCCTGTCTGTAAATTAGTTAATTGCACTTCTGCTTATCTTGGCCAGGATGCTCTCGAAAAAGAAGTGTCTAATCTCCATGAGTCTTTTGAGCTTAAATAGAGGTTAAATAAAAATGTTTAAAAAGTGACCGTTAATATTAGTCTTAAACCTGTAAACCATGGGTTCAATCAGTTCATTCATTCATTTTTACCTGGTTCACCTGAAACACTTGGAGAAAATGGGATATGATTGCTT
>JAPQRQ010000017.1:9403882-9428636 GCA_037367365.1 Apogon talboti
TCCCTGGATACCTCGTTCACCAGATATCACTGCTCTGGATTTCTTTCTATGGTTTATGTTAAAGGTATCATGTATTGAACAAAGATACAGCACATCAACAAGCTGAAGTAAAAGATCACTGACACCATTGATGAGTCTATGCTACAGCCAACATGGACACAAATCCAGTACCATCTGGATGTGCTTCGTGCAGCTAATGGTGTCCATATAGAGGTGGATTAAATGAGGCAAAAAACTTCAATATCTACTTTTTACTTTGCAATAATTTCCACAGATTTGTCTATTCATTTGCTTTTGTAATAAATCTGTTAAATTGTAAAGAGACTTTACGGACACCCTGTACACTAATTTGGACAGTTTTGTCTATATCATTAACTCTGCGCTTCTATAGTCTGATGATCTATAGTAACTGAATGAAGACAGTACCTGTTTGATTCTTCTCCTTTGTAGTAGTCGGCTGCTTGTTCATAATGTGCAATAGCCTTAGAGTCAGAAAAACAAAATCAATTAAAAACTACTAAAATAGAAGCCCGTGTGCCTTTTAATGCTATTATTACTGCTATTGTGTGGCAATGAATCTGTAAAATGTGCTGCGTATTTTCACACACCTTTTCGATATCCACCAGCTCAGACTCGTAGATTTCCGCGATACTGATGTGGTGTTTGGCTGCGATGGTGAATCTTCCCTGGAGGTGGAGGCCGTAAAGGAAGAGTCATTACAAAGTGGATCTATATACACATAATTTACATCACTTTAAGTGTTGAGTTGCATTCCTTTTGTGGAGGTCAAGTAGCAGCTCGGTGCTTGAAACTAATCCAAAAGCAATGACAACAAGGCCATCTGATCAAGAGCTGGGTGTGAAATAAACAAAGTTGGATGTAATAAATATAAGAGGGGGGAAGAAAAGCCAAGGAGAGCATGCACACTAATGCGCATGAGGATTTTGAAGCTCAGGAGCCTCTAACTTGTACATACACATTACAGAAGCATCTACAATTTTTGGGTAAAAACTGAGCGAGGAAGGGACACAACACAGATGGCCACTTTCTAATGGAATCTTACCATGTCTGTGTATATATCGATGGCAGCATTTAAACACTTGATTGCCTCTTTTAGCAGCATTAAAGGAAGAGGAAGGAACAGACAACACAGCTGTTAGTTTTGTTAAAAGCTGACAAACCCATAAACACATTGTTCAGCATCAGTGAGTATGGGATGTTAATTCAACAGGATGAAATAAGCAGAGCAGACAGTTACAGTTACAGTTGAGGCAGAGAGGCGTTTCAATGTGGAAGGTGACCGTTACAACCTGAAACAAATCCAAAAAACCAAAGTCTCCTCTTTTCGTTCTATAAACCTAATACTTCCGTCAGCGCCCATCCCCCCCAGGTACAGGGGCTCTACATTTGCATAGGGCAATGTTAAACAAGGCCACTCAGAGAACAAAGAGTTCTATAAATCGACCTGAAAGGAACACCGTGCAATTAAGGGGTAATACATCAAGCAAATTATATGTTGTCAATCACTTGAAGTATGAACAATGAAATGTTATGAATGGTGAGATCTGCCCTATTATACACTGCCGCTTCAGTGGTAAACATTCCTGATTTGCTGTCTGCGGTGAGAGAAAATAAGCCTGGGGACAGAGGTGTAATCTAAATGAATACTCAAATGGATGTGAGTGCCCTCTCATTCGTCAGCTTTAGTGCAATATACATGGAGACGCTCTAAATGATGAATGGTTTAACTTTGAACCAACTTCACATATTAGTAACAAATGTAATAATAGTGCCATTGTAGAGTCAATGTGATGTAAATTCGAAAAACGGTGAAAATGTGGTTTAAAAACGTGGTGAAGTCCAGTCTCACCATTAGGGTCCGACTTCTTATAAGCATTTCCAGCATCGATGAAACTGGTAGCGCAGTCGTGTTTGTTCTGAAGCTGCATATGGATACGTGCAGCCTTACAAAATGCACCTCCAGCCGCTAAGAAAACAGACAAAAAGAGCACAAAAACTTTAAGGTAAAAACTTTGCTTTCAGCTTAAACTTTAATTTATGCACATAATGTCACAGTTTTACTTGTGGCACCTTCACAAGTGCTGCGCTTTGCAGTTATAGTGCCAAAAGACTGCACAAAACCTTACAGCCTCTCAAGTCTGCTGAAATGTAAGAGTTACAGCAGGTACAGAGACAAATACACACCGCTCCAATTCTTGGCCATCTTGAACATGTTGGCTGCTCTGCAGTACATCTCACAGGCCTCTTCGACTTTGTGATGTCCTCTACAGAAAGAAACAAGAAAGAAACATTCATATGCGTACAGATTCAGTGCCTAAGTCATGTTAAACCTATTTATAGAGCACATATATAGAACCACGTGTTGGTGGACTGTAGAATGGACCAGGCTGTTGTTACATTTTTCATCAAGCTGTCACTCAAATTTCAGTGTTGCTTTCTTCACAACCATTATGCAGCAAACGTTCATGACAAGTTACAAAGTTGACCTCTGGATATACCACCAGAGGTCAACTTCTTAACCACATTTGTAACAACGCTCTAGACATTCAATCATGTCAAAGGATTACACTGCTGCGTGGTCGGCCTCAGATTTATCAATATTAAACCCAGGAAGTGCAGACACGCACTAGAAACAGCTGGGCATCAACATCTGGAGGTCAGATCATTAAGAGTTATTCAATTTGTACCACAGGCTGAACAGGAAATAGGAATAAAACTATGGAAAACACTGATGCTGGAGGACTGGTTAAAAATTGTCAATGAAATTCACAAAATGGAGAGATAGACATTTATGCCGAGACTGCAAGCTGAACTTTACATAATAAGATGGGTATGGATATGTCTTGTTAAAAACAACTAATGTGTGGTTTGTCTCATAGACCTGTGAAACTGCTGTTCTAAAAATGAATTGGGTAACTTGATTGCTATTTCATATATGTAACCTAAATTATCATTACTATTAGACTGTGACTATTATCTGTTGCCGATTGTTGACTGTTCTGTACTTATGAAAAAATGATAAATATCTAATAAAAACTAAGTGTCAAAAAACACAACAGAATGGAAAACAATGCAAATCTGCAAATGTTAGGTGGAACTGGCTTAAGTGGTAAATGATTGGATTAATGGACAATTATGTTAAACCCCTCTAGAATCACTACGTATTTAAGAACTTTGGGTATTTGGGTCTAATACTGGCATACAGTCTGGTAGATGTTGTGACTTACTCTTAAAATAAAACCTTAGGGTAAACTTATCAACCCAGTAAACCTTATGAAACTCCAGCTCTCAAGTCATCACCTGTAAAAACAAACTGCAGTGTAGCAAAAGGAGGTTCAGAGGTGTGTGTTGTCATGATGCTTAGACTGCGTTAATCTATGGAAGGGCTCAGTGTAGATATTTATGCTCATAGCTAATAACAGTGCAGCACTACGCATGTAGCTTAGCGCTGGAGAATCGTGATTTGCTGCCTTGTTTACAATGATGATAAAGGCTAACTTAGCTAACTTATGTTAAGAGCAGTTAAACTAAATGTTTCGTATTGTCCGAAGCCAGTTTAAGTTTAGCTATACAGTGTCTGACTTGTGGGACTAAGTGAAGCGCTGCTCATATAGAAACAGGCTGCGTGCCAACTTTGCTACAGTAAGGCTTGCTAGCTGTTTATTCTTTGGTGCAGTGCTGTCTTACCCTCCAAACATCCCTCCCAAAAAAGAGCCAGCGGACTTGACTTTTTTGTCAGCATCGGCCATTAGCTGAATCGCTTCCTTCTCTTTCCCGGAGTTGTCCATTTTTTTCTGTTTTTGGAACAAACTTGGAGTGAGGCAGAAAAATATCCGCAGAGGATTCAGCTGTAGACAGTGAGGATTACAGTCGATGGGTTTACTTAGCGTAGGCGTGCATCAGCCACTGGCTTAACCGTTCACCGAGGTGTCGCGGGAGTTGGAGTGCGTTGCGTGCCACACACCGTTGGCTGCAAGGCAGAATAAACTACAACTCCCAGCTAAACACGAAGCTATTTTTGTAGCTTCTGTTACGTAATAGTCGGTGGAAAAATGGCAAAGGTAAAAAATAATTAAATGTTCAAGGAAACTTTTTTGTCTATGCAATTTTCCGGTGTATTTAATTAGATCATACTTTTGTTTTCTAAAAATAAAAGAAAAAAAATAAAAGAAAAAAACAAAAGAAAAATAATCATTATTTTTTGGGCAGCAGGGGACGCTAAAACATTATATCAGCGAAACAAACGCAACAGGCGACACTATTCACTGTTCAGTGCATGAAACGTATCGGGAAAATACACTTCTACAATATATTTCTAAATATGTTGATTAAATACTGATATATCTGATAGTATATATCTGACAATATTTTTTTCACACCTGTTGTACCATTATTATTACATAACCTATAACAACATTTTCTATCAGCCATATTTACTTTTTATTACCTCTTGTTAAATTTATTGCCTTTCCATGTAAAAACTAAAATCGTATATCAAGATCTTTAACAAAATGCCAAAAAATATAATTAGATATCTTAGCATTATATAAGATGATATAATTAACAATTTAATTTAATTTAAATATATTCACATTTGTACATACCAGTGACGTGCGTTGAGGTTCATGGCTGGTGAGGCACTGATTCTTTCAGAGTCAGATCTACAAACATATGTAGATCTGACTCTGAGCCGACATAATGAAAGACAGAGGACCACAATTAACTGGTACCTTCAAATAAGAATTTTGAATAGGAGTCATTTTGCAGCCTTATGTTGTAGCCTTCAGTGATTCAAGTCTGTTCTCACTTTTATTGTAAGTTTTAATTATCAAACCAAAATGCATCAATGCTTCATTTACTTTCTGTTTTGTTATCTGTTATCAGCTGTCTGTTGTGTTCTTCAAACCCTGCCCAGGATGTAGGTATTGATTTTAGGTAGGCACACCTTAACAATAGTGCCAGCTGTTACAAGTCATACAACTGATCATTGATAAATGAATGTCAAAGTTCCCTCTGATAAACATTGCTTACTGTGGTCACTCTGTGATAAAAAGAACACCAGTATTGCCATTGATGCCAAATGCACAGTGTTTGTGTTATCTAATGAGTCATTAACCACGGTGGACAACAGTGCCAACAGTGTTAGATGGGTGTGAGCCAGCCGTAGTGTTTGTGTTTGTGTTTTCAACCAGATTGAACTCAGTGGCCCTTGTTCCTGTCAGACTTGTGCTGCAGAGTTTTGTTGTCTGACGCACATTATTAACTAGTGGAACTGGCAGAAGTCGGTTCCCACAGACAATTATATTACTCAAAGAAGATTCAGCTTTTTCATGATCTAATTGTTGGTTATTTTTAATATTGTCTTCTCAACAGTCACTGACATATCACAGTTCACCAGATACGTTTACAGGTACTGAAGAGAACACAGGGTTTCTGCAGGTCCCAAGTAAAAGGAAGGCATCTTAAATCACTTTGCATGTAATTGCAGACGTTTCATCTTTTGTCAGATCATACAACTATAAAGTACGTGAACTCTTAGACTTAAGTAACTTTATTCACATTTTATTATTCATGTCCCTCCTTGTCAGTTCCAGTAAAGTGTAGATCTGTTTTGTTTTGCAGGTTTACTACAGAATGATCTAGATGATTTATGTTGATACTAGTAATATATAATCATTTTACTCTATTATTTACATTGACAGTCACTAGATTTTAAAAGAAATTCAAGCTGCACAAAAGAGAAAAAAGACAAAATAAGCAAATATTTTCCATTTTATTTACATCATCATTTACACTCTGCTGTCCTGAAATGGCAGTTAATATTACACAGTGGATTCATTCATTCCCCAGATATACAGAGCATGCAAGACTCGAATCTTAGATTCTGTTTATTTGTAGCAGATTGCGCAATGAAGATATGACACAAGCAGCACAATATACATAAGGTTGTTTTGCTATAGATTGCAATATGTATTTATTAATTTGTATACTAAAATGATGTCTTTTTTCAAGTGTAACTTCCACGAATGTATTTCCTGTCATGCAATAAAACAACAGTATGATGAGGAAAGTGTCTGTGCACTGTAGTCTGTAGACAGAACTTTAAGTCTGATGTAATAAGTGATGACTGAGGTATTAACAGGCAGAAAAAAAAAACCCGTACAGACATATCCCTGTTTAAGGCTGTGGTATGTGCATTACAAAATATAAATCAAACATTCTTCAGCATTTTTATTCAAAGGCAGATAACGAGAAGGGAGAGTACATGAAGAACGCAGTATATTATAGCATGTGATAGTCAGAGATCCTACTGTGGAGAAAAGTAGGACTTTGAAGGTGCTGAATATTTTCCATTGACAATCCAGGAAGAGATGTATCATTAAGTGCCTTATTCAATGTAGGCTTCTCTAATTACTATAATCAATACTTAATTCATTCATGGCAACCTGCACCGTCATCAAATGTACATCTACCTTTGAATAGATGTGCAGGACGTGCTTTGGTGTGATTCAGTACTACTGTACACTGCAGTACAGTACTACTGTTGGTACTACTACTAGAACTATTTCTTGCTTCTATATGAAACAACACTTAATGGCTAACATGTAATGGCTAAATGCACAAAAAGCCCCGTTTCAACTGATTTCATGACGTAGATTTGTAATCCTGTGAACTGTTTGCACCTGAAGAACATATGCGTTACATTTTAGCACTTTGACAATGAACACGTGTCGCAAAATGGCTAAATAATTAACCAAAAAAGCAGATCCCAGCCTGACAATGTTCCATAATCATGTGGGCCTTTGAAGAGACTGCCCTGCTCTGGAAATTGGCCCAAGGAAAAAAAATACACATCACTGCAGCTGCTGTAATGAGGTTTTGGCTTGCACTTATGTGAAAGAAGCAAGACAGTGGGTATCGGTGAAGAAGCGTTTGAGTGTAGATCATATACGTCAAAGTTTGACACTTATTTTTGAAGTGTGTGTTCTTATTTCATTCCGACCGTGGTCCTCGTGAGTGTCTGTGCGCATTGAGGTCCATTTAAAAGGTAAAACTTCAGAGATTCACGAGGAGCTGAGACCTGAGTCAGACTCTGCGCTGGTAGCACGGGCCTTGGAGGCACTGCAGATGGGCAAAGAGCAGGGGATGGAGTAGCACGAACAGCTGGAGCTCTTCAGTGTCTCCTCTGTTATAACCTCCTGCAGGGAGTGTTGTTCCTCTACTTGGAAGATGTTTGGCTGCTCTCCTTGATCCTCACAGATTCTAAGAAGACAGAGACAATTTACAGTTAGATCAGTCAGATACGATACACCGCTGCATCAGACATACTGTATCTATCATTTAAAACTATAACTCAGGTCCAATGGTAGTTTTGACCTACAAAATCGCAGCTAAAATGTTCGGTCAAAATTTTAACACATCTACAACATCACACTTTTAACTCGACAAGATGCAAAAGTAACAATACTTGAGAGCTGGCTAAAGTGGTGAATGCACTGGGTATCATTTTTCAAATGAAACGTGAGCAGTGCTTAAGAAGCACCAAGTGGCCTGTCATGAAAGAGGACTGGTGGGTGAACACGGCTACTTGGGCGTTAAGCAGTGCTTAATCTCATTATGAAGGTTCAGGTTGAACCATGGTGTCACATGACACAAACGCCAAATGTCACCGTTAAGCCAGCCTGTGCAATGCTCCGTCCACGAACTTAACAGATGCCTATAGCAGCAGATACCACAGTTCTGTGGCATCTGAGTCTAGTGCTGCTCAGAAATTAAAGCTTTAAGGGTAAACATATTCATCTACTGCGTCCAAGTGTTTGCATTCATCCATTTTATATCATGAAATTAGTTTTCAAGCGTCACACACACTGAGTATGTTTGTTTGCTATGATGGTTTCACACGACAAGACATAAGTGTCAGTTTTAAGCTATTTAAATCTAATCTATTGGTTAAAAATTGCAAAGAAAATTCACATTTTGGTTGATAAACAGGCCAATATACCAAATAATAGAGTTGCATGCAAGCCATTCACTATTTGTGCCTAATTGTAAAAAAAAAAAAATCATGTCCAATATGCGTTCCAAGCAGATGATAATGGTATATTTAATAACGCAGCCAAAACGTACAGGCGGGATAAAGGGGAGGTTGTAGTTTTCATCTTGGGATACTGGCCTAAAAAAATGATAGGCAGGGCAGTTGACCAATCAAAGCATTGAGTGGTAAAGTCGTACTATTATTCACAGGACCGGTTATACTAGTGGAAAGATCCAAGTATTTATTTGTTGAGCGGCATAATTCATGAGAAGTCAACCGTCGTGCATCATTATCAGGAACAATTTGGTTCCTGCTGCGTACTGTTTAGCATTTAGGCTTTCAGGCAATACTCAAAAGTAGAACCAAAAAATTCAAAAACAGCCACAGGGTGTAAAGAGTGAGTAAACAAGAAACACAGTCAGCAACCAGAGAGACATTACGGGAATCTGGAGAACTTGAGTCAAAATATGGCACCAAGCATTCACAAATTCTGTAAGAAAGAGGTACAGTTAAAACAACAGCCTTGAGATTTCCAATAATAAACTGAGACACTGCATGATGTCACATGTGGAATATGCAGGAGGAAGTGCAGGGAGAATGTACGGCACGGAGTCTGGTTTATTTTCTGCAGGGGTCTATAAGAGTCTGGAGTGAACATAAACAGAAATGTAGAGCAAATGTCATGGAGGAGCAGAACATAGAAGTGAAACGGCTAAACCGACAGGTCCTGCTGATCGCGCTAACCTCACGACACAAACGAGAGGGAAAATCTGTCTGCGAGGAGCCTTTATGTAACAGAATCTCCTTCCAGCGGCAATGAAAAATCGACAGATTTTCATCAACAGCCTTGGGAGATGCCAAGTGATTAACATGTTTGCCAATGGTTACATAACGTCGTAAACCTGAAAAAAACGCTGATCCATGGTTATATTGAGTAACATGCCGTGGGCCGTGTTATTACTTTGTTTGATTATGAGATACTCAACCGGTTCTCAGCTTGCTGGGTTTGAATGTGACATCAGATATCAGCCAAGCGAAGCCAGTATCGATGGTGAAACCTCATGCCCATCGACACGGTCAGAGGAGCTTTCAGAGGAGACAGTATGAGCCATTTACGAAGAGAACACGTACATGACAACATGGGAAATATCTAGCAAGGGAACGGATCAAACCGGTCTTTCATGAGAAGAGAGACTGAAGATGGGTGGACACCACCACGAAGAGCTCTCGCGTTAAGCAGAAAAAACAGTGGGTATAACGTCAAACAAGCTCCTAAAACTCAGGTACAATGATTTTCAGCACCTAGAGGTTAATTAGAGTGGATGTAAGGACATTCTGGTGGTGATAAACAACTTCACCAGGTTTGTCAAAGTCTACATGACTCCAAACAAAAGGTGGCGAGGCCGCTGTGAACAGAGTTAGTGATGCCTACATTCAGATTAAACTCAACCATGTCTAGGGCCAGGATTTTGTAAACAACTTATTCCAGAATACTTCAAAATTTACCCAGTGTGTGCTCCAAACCCTTTCCCACTCTGTCTTAATACAGCCTTGGTGAGAGACTAAGTCACGGTTTGTTGCAAACATCAGCCCTAACAGTAAGAAAAGAACAGGAAGAACCACCTGCTCCATCATCCCTACATGTACAACTGTACCAAACACAAAGACAATGCCTTTTTCTGTTGTTACTCGTTTCATAGCTGCCACCCATGTGTCCTCGCTGCTCTTCTCTATGGCCTCAAAACATACGAGTAAGCCGGAGCCCCAAGAGGATTATGCTTTATGCTGACAAATGGGCAAGAAACATTTTGAGGCATATCGAGTAACAGAAGCTAACAGCCAACAGGCAAGCTCCAAGGTGAAAGGAAACCAGAAGAGTCCCAGCTCAGTTAATAATACATCAAAGCTGTAAAAGAGAAGCAAGAAGCTCTCAGAGACCCTGAACACCTCACAGAGCCCAGCTATGAGCAACTCTGACAAAGGGAAGCAAGTGATGTTACTGAACAAACCTGACCAGAGCACAGCTCAGCTCAGAGAGAATTCAAGGTGACCCTGAACAAGAAACAAAAAAGGTCATAAATGAACAACAGTGACCAAGAGGTACCTCGAATAACTTTATGGAGAGGATTCCCAAGACTCTATCCTAAAGGCCAAATTCCTTTGAGGCACCAGAGAATATCACCATGACGACACCTTATATATATATCACACATATATATAAACTGACCAGCTACCATCACCCTTAAACACAAAACACAGCCACAATGGTTTAACGTAACCATACTATCCTATACTAGGATACTGATTTATGAGATAATGAAATCATACATAGTGCACATACATAGCAGATAGTTTGGCTCCTGTGGTGGAAATGATCTTGCAAATTCCTACCTATTCTAAGGTGTGTAACCCAACCCTGCCTACTGTCACTCTACAACCACCTGCCACCACTAACAAAGACATTACACACACACCAAACATTAACACTTACATTTAAGATCTAAAAAAATGTGCACTGACGGAACACTTTATTGTCTCCAACAGGAAGGTTGTGTGTTCAGTCAGACTTGTCTGTCAAGACTACACAAAAACTGCTGCGCAAATTTTCACAAAACTTCATAGAAATGCATGGAGCAAGGACAAAAAACACTTTAATATATGAAAAGAGGTAGATGATAGAAATTGTTTTCCACTTTTTGTAACACAGGAGAGCCCCAGGCAAAATTCAAACTAATATGGTAACAGTCAGTTACATAAAAAAAAAAAACTAAACAACTAGTAAGTTATCTGAGGAGTCATAAGCCAATTTGTGGTTAGTTATATCGTTGCCGGGGTGGAGGTGTGTGCCATTCTCATTGTGTTGTGTTTACATTGCTGCCTGGATACCATGTTGTTCTGAGTGAAGTGGTTTACATGACATTTGACTTTATCACATGACGCTGAATTTAATAATTAAAATGTCGGGAGTCACTTTGAAAACACCTAAATGTGACTAACTCGATGTGTACAGTCAGCGTGTAGTTAATCTGATTATGATTAACTGCATAATTATGAATTGTAACAAACAAAACATGTCAGCACTGGGATTGAGACCTTATTTACTTCATTTCACATTTGTCATGAGATGAAGCCATTGTTCATTACAAAAGAGAAGACAAATAATGAGCTCAGACTGTTGTTGCTGCTAAGTTTCCTGAAGTTGAACGTTTCCATGGTCTCCTTGGAGAGTGAAGTGCACTTCCTTCCACTGAACCTTTCACCTTGTTTTCAAGGAACTGAGTGACATGGAAGTAAAACTAATGTGTTGCTGTGGTACTAGCTTTGGGAACCACAGCCAATGTGTTACATGAATCTTAAAAAACATTTCTCTACTGGAGTGGTGTGCAAATTAAAACATTTTCAAACACAATGTTTTCCTGCTTCACAAAGCATTCACTGATTTTCAAAATTACATCGACAGCTGTGTTTAAAGTCTGTGGTGATGAGTCTGACATGGCAGCCGCAGGCACAAGTGTTGAGCTTTATCCTACCTGTCATAGATGAGCCCGTCGATTCCCTGCTCTCTCAGCTTCCTTCTGTTTTCGTGGTCGTTGTTGTCATCGCCCCAGCTGAACACCACCAGGCCTTTGGACTGGGCCTCCCTGATGTAGTTAAGGTGCTTCAGCAGTTCTTCGGTGTGTGCACTAATTCCCTACAGATCCAGCAGTGATGATCCAGCAAGTGAGGAAACAAAGTCTTATTCAACAAGTGAAATACCAGCAGATGTCTATTATATCGTCAATCATTAATAAAAGCATCATAAGTGTACAACTGCAACCCAAATCTGAAATATTTAGAGTTTTACCCATGTTGTATGTATGCATGTACAAAAAGTCATTTAAATTGCAAATACATATGTTTTTGTTTTTACTCTAGAATGATCTGCCTGTCTTCTGCACTTTGTTTTCTGTATTTTTGCTGTTGTAAACAATGCAGTTTCACCACAGTGGGATCAATTAAGTCATACTTTATCTCATCTTAAATAGATTTGAATTAGGTTCATAAAGAAATGGTCAAATACAGGACTGGAGAAAAACTGTGGGTGCAATGTTTCAAATATTAGACTTTATTCAACTACAACTCACCAGAATATTCTCACTCTGGGCAAAGCTCACAGCAATCTTTGTGGTCTGGCAGCGGATATCCATCAGCTCTGGATATTTGTCAGAGATTCCCTGAGTCAGGAAGAGGATTGGGTACTTGTTCTGCTTGTGACGCACCCTGAGGGACAAACAGATATCATGAACTCCTGCAGAAGCATATATTTATAATTAAATACTGGGGACACTTTCAATAAAACATGGGCAGAAAGGAGGAATTACTTCCACATTATACATGATGGATAGAAGTAGAATCCCACTTTATAACAGTAGAGATTTACAATCTTTACTTACATGGTGCAGATATCTGGGTCAAAGCAGGAAAAGACAATCCGTCTTTTTCCGCCGTTTTGCAGAACACAAGACAGGATGATGTCGAGGAAAGAGTTCATGTTGAAGTAAGAGGACAGGTTGCCGTCCCATGACCCGTCCTGTGAATACAAGCCATTAGTCAATGACATATAAATATAAAAACAATAAAATAAAATATTATTCCAGTTTCTTTACAACACAAACCTTCATTTGACTGATCCATTTGAGCTCAATGTTGAACCCCACATACTCAGGAACAGCTTGGAAAATCTACAAAGAGGAGATGATATTTCATGTGTTAGAAACAAATAGGTCAAGAGTAAGAGAAGCATGTGATAATTAACACCTATCACAACTAAACTATTTACCTGTGAGAGTGAAGGGAATGGCTGATGTTCATCGATTTCATCATCGTCATCCAGCAAATCTGCACAAGAAAAAATGACCTGATCAAACATTTTGCTTTGATTTAGTCAAAGTTAATGCATTAATTCAGGGTCAAACTGAGTTCACGACAGTGTGTAAATCAGTCTGCTCAGAGAAGTGCATACCTTTCTCATCATTTTCTTTCATTGCAGTGACATGAGCCAGCTGTGCAACAAGGAAAATCAACAAATCTATGGTTTGCTCAGTTTGTTTTAAACTCAATTACATGTTACAGATGAATGCGAATGAAAAGGTTTGCGAGATAAAAAGGTTAGAAATTACCTTCAGAAGCTGCAGCTGATCAAATGTCAAGTCTTTGACTGGCACTTCGATTAACTCCAAAGTTTTGTCATTTTTCTGTCAAGACAAAGAGTTTAAAACTAGCCTACTTCCACAAGAGAATGAAGTCTCTATAGAAAACCATTTAAAAGAAATATTAACATTCATGCAGTAGCACCTGGAAATAAGTTTTCCTCTTCAATTAATAATCCTATGCCATTTCAAGTACGGTGGGTACAGTTACCTTTTTAGTAGAAATGCAGCAAGTCAGATCATGGTACACAATGGGAACAGCATCCTTGGAGAGGTGAACATCAAACTCTACAAAAGCTGCACCCTAAATCAACAGAGAAGAATCAGAATGTTTCACTTGGTGTAATGTTAAAGATAGTACTCATTCATGCATTAATCATGAGGTTAACTTACATGCTTGGCAGCACTTTTGAATGAAGCTATTGTGTTCTCTCTGATTCTGTGGTGCCTGTAAGAATTAAATTTTAAAAAAGAAAAAAAAAAACGTTGACAAAGAACTAATTCAGGGTGGATTTACCAGTACACAATACCATATATCTGTGCACATTGCTTACATAGTGCACATTTTTGTTCCAGACACATAAGTGAATGTGACAGTATTAGACATGCAGTGATTCATTAATTATACACTTGAATCGGTTTGTAATGACACTGTTTAAGCTGCATCTTTTCTTTGCTGCCACTTGTCACGTTCAAACTGTTGTTATTGCTCACTTGGCTGCATGTGTGCTCCCAGCTCCTCTGTGGCCCACATCCAGAGCACTTCTTTTCTTCCAGTACTTGGTGAAAGAGGACCTCATGTCGCATTGCAGACCGTGGATAGGGCGGATCACCAGATAATCCACTAAAAACAAATGAGCATAGTGATCATGTCAGTATATTTACAGGCAAACTGATAAGTAATCACAAACTCTAGTTGCTTATCAACTTGTGTTTTTTCTTCTGCCAACACATGTACTTAAAACTCAACTGCTGCAAATATATATATATATATATATTGTCAAAGATTAAAAACCTCAATCTTTGCCACCAGAGAAGGGACTTCACGTCAGATATTGTTGGTTTTCTTACTAAAAACACGTTGTGTAGGGTTGGTTAAAGATTGTGGTTTGGTTTTTAAATTATTTCACACATTCACAGTGACCTTTACTCACATATTTATAGACTTCTGTGGTATTACAGTTTTTCTCAGTTGCTAAAACACAAATCCAAAAATTCAAACTACATTCACAAAACCCTAGACTTTTCTATCAAAATCAAATCATCACCTTAAAACCAGTTTTCCTGTGTTCAAAACCAAACAATGTGTTCAGATCATATACACAGCAAATAAAAATATATTCATATTAGACACTACATAAAATAATTTAGGACACAGCATCCAGGGCATGTAGTTAACAGAAAATGTTTATTGTAAATGCATTTAGCAAAAAAATGATCATAGTCAAAGTGATACCTACATTCAGCACTTCCATAACAAAAAATAAAAGAACTAAATGAAAAGGACATTACTGTGCAATCAAAGTCACGGAGATTCATCCTCCAACATCATGCCTTTGTGTGGGGTCCGGCCAGAGGACTTCATCCACATCACAGGCAATATTTTCCCTTGCCAGGCAACGGGGGAAAAACCCTCTGGTGTGGATGTGATCAATCTATATCATCACAGGCCTGTTCCAATGCCTCCAATAAAGTTTCCCTGGTGTAGGGCTGTCAGTCATAGACCTTCCACCGCCACACAGAGAAAAACTGCTCTATTGGATTCAGGAAAGGGCTGTAAGGTGGAAGGAAAACCTTTATGACACACTGGTTGTTGGTGAACCACTCGTGTATCAGGACAGCACGGTGAAAGCTCACATTGTCCCAAACTATGACGTATGCAGGATGAACTGCTTGAGGATCCAACTGCTCATGTGCAGCCATAATATCCTGCTGACCACCCAGAAATGTAAGGAGATGTTCAGTGTTATATGGCCCCAGGTTTGCTTGATGATGGAGAAATCCCAGTTACTTATGGCTGCACAAAGGGTGACATTGCCGCTACGCTGGCCAGCGACTTCCACAATGGCACGTTTACCAATTACCGGTATGTTCCTGCCTCTCTGCCTCCTTTTTGCCAGGTTGAACCCTGATTCATCTATGAAAATGTATTCATGGGGCCTTTCATGGAATTCTGTTCAAATGCTGTCTATAAAAATAGATAAAAAGTAGTTTAGTATAGTAAGTGATACAGAAAGACAGACTCTCCAATAGTGCACTTAGAGTATATGCACTCCACATTACAATATACAATAGTTTACAGTACAGTAAAAGTAGCAACTGCAATTACTAGCCTACAGTAACAGTAGGCCTATGAGCATAGAATTGTACTGGAAGCATCAGTGCTTAAAGTGTGTGTAGGTTACATTTACTTGCACATACTGATATCTTAGATCTTTGACTCTTGCAGAGTTGTGCTCAAAGGGTAAGTGCTGTTGCGTTTGAGGACATGGTGAATAGTTGACAGAGACACACTGTTGATGGAATCAAAGTTGACATTGTCTTCAATCACTCTCTGCTGGATTTCACGGAGTCGGATGACATTATTTTGAAGGACCATCTCAACAATAAGTGTTTCTTGTTGTTGGGATAAAAGTGCAGTCCTTCCTTGGGGTTGGACTCTTTGTCCTGCTTCCCACACTGTCAAACCATAAACAAGGACATGGTGTACGATAGTTGCCTGAATTTCATTAATAATGATTGTTCTCGGTCTTCCTCGGCCTCTTCCTCCTCGTCCACCACCTCTCACACAAACTCTTCCTCCTCTGCCTCTCTGTATGTTTCTGTCCATTGTAGATGGATGCACATGTACCACCTGTGCACTCTGAACTGACTTTTATCCTGACCAATTGGTCTGATCACATCATCCGAAACATGTGTGTTCAATTTTGAGTTGTGTGTAAAAGATGACAGCTGTGTTTGAGTTGTGTTCACATTTTACTGCCAGTGTTTACAATTTTGCAACTCAAGTGTATCACAAATGAAATGTGTTTAGTGACTGAGAATGTGTTTAAGGTTTACCAAAAAAGAGCAGATGAGTTTTGCAAATTGTGTTCAAGTACCTGAACAGTGTTTAAGGTTTGGCCAAGAGAGTGTTTGAGTCGAAAACTGCATTTAGGTCATTGAGAATTTGGTTCAGAGAATGGGGTTTAGTGGTTTAGCAACTGAGAAAAACTGTAAAGCAAGCCTTGGTAACCTTCCCTATCCACGTGCTATCAATATCTAAACCAGATTTCAAGAATAAAAGTAGAAAACTGCTGTTTGTGAGAGACCACAATAATATGACAACATGTTATTCCAATGAACGGGTTGGTGCTAACGACTGTGTTTAACAGAAGATTAGATAAAATATAGATGTGATTCCTTACCTCTGACTTTGCCAATGGTCGGTCTGGAATTTCGTCCCATTATGGGAAGTGTGACAACTCCATTGTCCTTTCCACTTTCCACAAAAGTGGATGAAAGGAGACAAGCTGTACCCACATGTCCCGGATGAATATCCCCCTGGACCACGTGCTCACCCAGATCCTCCTGTAAACAAAACAAATGATGAGTCTGAGCCTGATCCAGTGGACTTGGAAAAGTTGTTTCTTAAGAGTATTCATTTTCTGAGAGCTTAGTAACATCAGGCTGCATCCCCATTTATATTACCTCAAAGAACTCAAAGGTGAGCTCTAGGTTGTCTGGATCCATGGTGTGGATGCTGTACTCGGTCCACTGCGAGGGCTCCAGGGCGTATCCGCATTCGGGCTGCGAGTGGCGTGACTTATAGCCATCAGGACTGATCATACTGATTCCCAGTGTGGTGGTCATCTTATGCCACGATGAAGGACTGAGCTCATCTTCATCCTCATCTTCCTCCTCCTCAATGCCCTCCAATGTCAGCTTGATCCTGGAGAGTTAGTCGAAAAGCAACGTTGAGGAGAGTGCAACCCACATGCATTTACAGGTTGATAAAAGACCACTGGAAAAATAAATAAATAAATCAAGGTCTCTAGACTAACTTTTCCAATACCAATATGCGTCTCACTACCCATGTCCTAGTTATCGCCAGTGTTGACCTTGACGACTGTTTCATTCTGCTCCACGGAGCCATTACTCTTGCTGTCTCGACAGGAGGGTCTCAGTGTTTTGAGTCACGCAGGTCTTGTATTTCTTACCGTCACTGTGGAACTTTAAACTTTCAACCTTAAACAGCACTGATCCAGTGTCAGGTTTTGAGTTGCCTGCAATGGACAGACCAAATTTCCTATGCTGCATAGACTCTGTTTCGTATCGCAAACCACAAGCACTGCGTTAGTCACTGTTCATACTTAACTTCTCGGAATAAGGTAACGGCTATAGTAAATGGATTGGTGAGTTTAGCATGTCGGACAGTGTTTTCAATTTACAGTGATGCACGCAGCTCCGTTACCCCATTTTTCTGCTTCAAACTGTATTAACAGCACCACGTGCAGTCAACCACACAAATGAAATTGTAAAATCTGAACGTGCATGTTCATAATAAATAAATAAATAAATAATACAAATTTTGGTGACAGTCTAGAGCCCTGAGGAGGTTTAGTCAATGAGGCTGTACTCTTAATTTGCCTTACTGTACTTAAATATTGCATGCAGGATTTCTGTTACACTTATGTAACTGATAGGCAGGGTACCAAACTGAAGCTCAACTGATGCGTCTCATGTCACTTTCAAGCAGAACTTTCTCTGACGGTGTTAGATTCAACCTTGCCGTCAGTCCCTACCTGAAGCGAGACTTCTTGAATTTCTTCTTAGTGATGGACACTGGAGTCATCTTTGAATAGTGCAGACGCAGGCGGATCTCTGTCTGGCACGTTAGCCACCCAGAGTCAACAGAATTCACACCATCTATAGAAGAGGAGGCGGGAAGCATTTCATGACTATGCATACCCACTTTGAATGTGAATGCTGAGCAGACAACTGTGACATTGACAATGGGAGGGTGGAGATAAGCGTTGGTTTGGACACAATGAATGACCTCAAAACAATTAACAGTGTAGTATAAAGGGCTTTCAACTTCCTAAAAGAGGGTAAAGAGCAAGGATTAGCTGTAATTTACTTCAACTTACTGTGTGTTCCAAACTGTCCATCATCAATATTCAGGTGAGATGCTGTAAAAAAGCAAACAGGCGTTAATAAACAGGCACAACAGTGTCCACTCTATAAAAACTGAGAACAAATCAGATCAGAGCATTGACATTTTAAGACATCTTGTTGATTTTACAAAAGAAAATGTCAGTTCTTATTTTATCAAGATGGCAAACTCTTATCTAAACCGTGAGTGGTTTGCTCTGACTTTGATTTGCCTCCAAGCTAACAGGATAAATACACTAGGTACAATACAGAGGGAAACATCACCACTTATTTGTAACAAATTCCAATTCTATTGAAATAAGGTTTTAGCAGCATTTGCTAGAAAGAAAAAAAAAAACACAAAACAAAACAAAGCTTTGGTATCAGGCCGAGCTGAAAAGGGACTTGGGCAGGGTGTGGACATGGCTGCGGCATTTTAAAATAATTTTGAATTAGTTTGTCAATCAGTAACTCAGTGGAGGTTTAACTATTTAAGTACAATAGTGAATACTGCTTTGTTTAAGTTAGAGATCATTTCAGCAGATGATGATCCCTTACACTCTATCAAAGCACACCGAGTCAACAGACATACAAGTTAAGATGGAAACTCTAGAGGTTACAAGCAGATTTGGATCAGCAAAAAACACTGCAATCAAGTGAAGGTATGGAAACTTGGGCTGATCAACAGATGTGAGGTCAGACCTGACTATTCCTTAAATATTAATCTCCATTTAAAGTGGGACAAGCAGGAAGTTACCTACACTTAGGGATGGGAATTTATGCCATTTTATTCATTTCACTCAGTGAATCCAGATAAATGTTTCTTTTAGGAAAAAAAGTTCTTATTAAAAAAAAGCAGCATTCCTCAAATTTAATTCCGCTTTGCATAGAAAGATGTCTCAACATATTACCAGTGTTTCCTCTCTTAACAGTAAACAATTAGTACTTTTATCATCATTTCATGTGAAATGAACCATTTTCCCCCTCTGACATGACTTCAGAAACAAAAACTGATGAGTTCAATAAAAAGCAATGATAAAAACACAGGATAGCCTCGGAGGCAAAAAATATTCTCATCTGAAATCATGTTTCAATTCCCATCCCTACCTACAGAGTAGGAGTGCTCACGGGAAATTTTTACCTACAGTGTTATAGCAGGGAATGTGAGGTTTACAGGGGGTTTGCATATGACACACTTTTCCAAACCCAACCACACAATGCACTCTGTTATTTTTGTTGTTGTTGTTGTTCTATACCTGTGAGGCACATCGTGCGGGGGTGGAGATGGGTCTCCCACATATTGACTATCACTTGACAGGGACCATCTGCACTCTGCAATTCCAATGTTTAGTACAATGTTAGGGTTTTCAAATCAGATACATTTTACTGCTTTTCAGCCTGGTCTCAAAGACGCCTTTAGACCAGGGTGTGAGAAAGGAATTAGAGCTGGTATAGTCACCAATCCCCTGCTTGGGCAGTCAGCCGCCATGGGTTGAAATCTGAAAAGTGGATTTGTTATTTAAAAAAAAGTAATATAAAGCTGCCTGTGTACATTAGTGTAATAATGGCATTGCTAACTATAACAACACTTTTTTTTAGCCCTACACTTTAAAATATATCATAATGTAACTGAAAAGTACCCAGCATGACTCAAGCCTGTATCTATCAAACCAATACTTTAAATGGGTTCAGGCTTTGTTTATATCGCTGCTATATATTTTGGTTCATGGGAAAATTTCCAAATGCAAAAAACAGTGTAAAAAACAAATAACCAAAAGCCAAAAATCACCCTTAAAGTTGCAACGTTAGCAAAACAAAGACCAAACACCATAAAAATATGAGGAAGTCAAGTCAGAACCGGCTTTCAGCCTCATGTTCCACCCTTAACATTTAAAATAAATAAAACACAGCCTGCCTCAAAGACGGAGAAACTCCAAAGACTGTAGCTGCACCTGCAAAACACTATTACAGTTCGTTTTTTACAGAAATGCATCTGTTATGACTTCTTGAAACTGAGATTATCTGTATCTTTCCTTTCAGAGTATTTGTTTACTAGTCTATTCATTCTCCTGACATCCTTAAACTGTAAAGCAAGCAACAGAATCAGTTTCTCTTCCTTCTCCTGATGAGCTTCAAAAAGAATTGTCACAATCATCTCATTCATGTAAAACAACACTTTTAAAATCAAACAAATTCAAAGGAAAGATAAGAATGCACAAACACATTAAAGGTACAATGTGTAGGATTTTTATAGTGTTCTTTCCAATAATCAATCTAATTATTGATTAAAATTTAATAAAATACTCTCCAATCACTCAAAAAAAACTGTTTGTTCAATTACATTTAACCTAGAAAAACCTGTTTAAATATACATAGTGTGGGTACTGCTTGCTGGGCGCCGCCATTATTGACGCCATTTTTTTCCCTAGGTGAGCCTACAGAGGACAAAACTCGAGGTAGCCGCCTACAGGATGGGGCGGGCTTCTCCACTGGTTGTAATGGCACCTGGCAGTAGAAAAGCGTGGCACTATAGCCCCTATGTAACCACTGATTGAGTGAATGGTGCGTTCCAAAGTGCTGGGAGGTGGGAAGTTTGCGACGTCCAACTCAGTAAAATGCATTGGAAGGCCCGTCGAAGCTGGAGGTCCTAGTTGCAAATTGGGGCCAGATCGAATACCCTGACCTCACCGCGAACTACAATGTGACGTCAACACAACAATGGCGGCGCACAGAGTGCAAGTTCGCAATGGAAAAACTTCACAATGTATAAGTAGCTCATCCGTCATTTCACCTCGTCCATCTCGTTTGTGTATGTGAGAATACTGTACTGTTGACAGTCAAAATGCCTCTTCAGTGAGAAAGCAAATAGGAACTTAGATCTGTGGTCCTCAATATTTGTTGTTTATGTTCAGTATGGATTGTCTTAAATGCTTTGAGGTGGGATGTAGTTAACACCAGGTGGGATATATTTTGCCTCTCAGCACGAGAAGTCTCACTGAAAACTAGTAAGCTGTGTGAAAGTAGTAGAAGATGCCAGATCACACATACGTGGCTCAAGTCATGAAGAAAAGAAAACACGATTAAACGACTAAACTTCGTCATCGACGGTGACAGAAAACTCGGGTGAATATCGGAGTTGCTCATTCCAGTTGGCAAAAATTGATGGTGGACAAAAGCCTAAGAATAAGATAATAAGCACAACACCAGAACAGAGAAATTGCGCTGTCTTTGCATTGATTCAGGTATTTGCTGCCACCTAGGATATGGGGGTTACACACTGTACCTTTAAATACACTTACATAATAGAACTACTGGCCAGACATTTAAGTACAACTTGGTCAATTGTACTGATATTCTGCCATACGTACAGCTACTAAACTTCACAGACAAAAAATGCCACTCACCTTTGACTCCAAGAAGAAGCCCTTAAAATAGCGGTACTGCGAAACTACTCCCCTCGGTATGGTAATTATTGCAGTCCACGTACTTCTGACATGAAAACAGCATACACAATATTGTTTTATTGCAAATAATCAATAAAGATAAAATATGATCTCCAGATGTCCCATTTAAAAACCTTTAGTACATCATTATATATGTTATATAACCTACCCATCGTCACCCATGGGATGTAAAGTCACAGCTTTTTGATGGCTCCAGTTCCCCAGGGCTTCACAGCTCCCAACAACTGCAATCACCTCACCTAGAAAATCACCAATAGTGGCCTGTGGTGTTACTGACACTCTCAACGTCAACACTCTGCAACTTTTTGTTGACAGAAGACTGCGACAAAAGGCCAAAAATCTATGCCAGTGAGCAAACTGTAAAACACAGTAGATATGAGGTTGTGGGTACAGTAGTATTTAAAGGTCATATTACTATTTATAGGATATTGCCTATTCTTTTGGGAGGTCAGGTTCTGTGAATAAATTCTGGGAAGAAACTCATGTTAATTAACTAATAATAATAATAATAATAGTAAAACACTCTACATGTATATTGAAATCGTTTTTCACATTAGAGTCAATAGCAGGACCATAGATTAAACACATATGCTCATGGATTGTGATGCCCTTAAGTTATCATTACCATTAGTAAAGAGAGACATGATTATTTGTGACTAAGTATGAACATACATTACAGAAAACTCTCATCATAGTTTCCTCTGATTATCATTAATCTGTAGTAAGTGGTATAACTAATGAATGTGATATAATGATGGGGAAAATCCTCTATCTAAAACACATGTGACTGATTCAAAATCTAGGCTAAAGGTCGTGTGTGTATGTGTACACGTGTGTGTGTGTACAGTAAAGTGTGATAGCCTTACCTGGAGATGTCTCTCCTCTGACCGTGAGAGTCACCTGAGCGGTCTCCATGATTATATTTTAGGCACCCACGAAGAATGGCAGAAACAAACTGAAAAACATTACATTACGGATCTAAGTTTATTCAAATCCACAATTTACTAGCTAAAATAGCTCGTTGATGTCCCGAAACTGCATCCCCGTTTGGTCGGCTTCATGTTAAGGTAAACAAAAACCAACACGAAGACGAGGCTTAAGATGAATACAGATCACACATCATAATGCAACTACTGCAGACTACCTTTGTCTCGGTTTTGGCTGGATCCTGGGGGGTTTAGATGTAGAATAACCAGTCAGACAGGTTATCCCGCTGAAAAGCATAAGTCCGAGCGAAAACAAATCTGGCTAACGGTTCTGCCATTAGCCATAACTACTCAAAACATGTCGCTGGCATAAAATAATTCCTGGTGTAACAGAATATTTACAAAGCGGTCCGAACTCCCCAAATATATCGACACGGTCCTGCAAAATATCTGCCTTAAAATACGTTAACCATAGCTCACATATTACAAACAAAGATCGGCTGCTGTCTAGGATCACGTTAATGATTATGTGGTCAACTAACAGTGCCACGCCAGCGACACGACACACGCAAAACACGAACAGCACTTCCGCTGCGTACTTTCAAAATAAAACAACCACGACCTCTTCCTATCGATTTCAGTAAAATGGCTAGGATTTTGGTGGCCCTGGTTCTGCAGCGTCTGGTATAAACGTCCTGTAGGTTGGGGAGGGTGGTTCTGATGATGAACTCAGCTGAGGACTACCCTCCTGATGGCCAGTAAGTCCAGGTTGGAGCTGCTCCCCATCCATGTGGAGATACCACCCGAAAGGATACTCTGTACTGTGCAGGTGTAGAAGTTCTTCAGTATCTTGAGGGGGAGTCGGAAGTCCCACAAGACGTCTGAGGTGGTAGAGACGCTGATGGGCCTTCTTCACCAGGATGCTGATGTGTTTGGACCATGTCAGACCTTCTGAGATGTTGATCCTAAGGTATCTGAAGCTGTGCACCCTCTCCACCGGTGTCCTGCTGATGGTGAGCTGGGTGTAGTTCCTCTGCTGCTTCCGGCTGAAGTCCACAATCATTTCTTACGTTTTGCCGATGTTCAGCTGGATGTTGTTGAGCTGGCACAAGTCCTCCAGGTGGCAGATCTCACTCCTGTACGCCCTCTCGTCATTGTAGGAGATAAGACCCACCACTATTAGGCTGTAGGGTTGCTACAGCTGATTACATTTAATGTTTAAATTGTATTGTATTTTAATTGTATTCTATACTGTGAAGCACTTTGTGATTCCCTGTCTGTGAAAAGCACTCTATAAATAAATTTACTTATTTACACCACAGCCATGTTATCAGCAAAATTCTCGTCAGCAAACTTGATAATAATAACATAATAATAACATAATAACCTATAAATAATGACAACTACAAATTTTCTTCTTGGTGTAAAGTAAAAAAATAACATTACTTTATGAAAATATTTACATTTACAAACTATCCTTTCACAACAAAATGCAAATAAATACATAAAGAAACAAATATGAACAATCTGAAATGTGCAATTTTAACAATATTCTGCCTGTTACTAAATGTTTGGTGCATTTGTAGATCCACTGTGATCTGTAAGTTATGTTAATTATAAGCTGAGATATGATGTTATAGAAGTTGTTCTTATTTTAGTTCCAAACTCCAAATTTTAACAATATTATGCTGTTGTTACCAAATATTTGTGTAACATTGTGCATAAGGCACATGTATAAATAAGTTGAAGCATAATATTGTTAAAATTGCACTAATTTTTCTAATGAAATTTCTGTTTTTCTCAAGTTATTCACATCTTTTTAGTAAAATGTAAATATTTTGATTCCATGTTTTTTTATACTAAAGCAAAGAGGAAAAACTTGGAGTTGTCATTATTTATGGGTCATTAGGTCATTATTTTATTGTTCCGGCCTGCTTGAGTTCAAATTGGGCTGAGTGTGGCCCCTGAAACAAAATGAGTTTGACA
>JAPQRQ010000017.1:9481042-9495870 GCA_037367365.1 Apogon talboti
AAAAATGCGACTTATAGTCCGGTGCGACTTATATATGTTTTTTTCTTCTTCAAGAGGCATTTTTTGACTGATGCGACTTATACTCCGGAGCAACTTATAGTCCGAAAAATACGGTAAACAACTTTCACAAACATTCTAAAAAAAAAACAAATAATAAAAAAAAAAACCCACATGCTTGACTCACCAAATCTTTCCTGGTTCTCTGCCGTGGTACATCATAGCCAGGATGCGACAGGATGGTCTTAGAATTGTTACACTGTTTTCATACCTGTAGAAAACAGAAATAGGATCAACTGATGATACTTATAACAGCATTACAAGTCTGAAGCAGATCCTGAAATGTATCATCTGAAGTGACTCACTTCTTCTTTTTCTTCTTGATGTACTTATCCTGTGCATATTCAGTTTTATCTCTGAATGTTGAACTGTTCTCTATAAGCTGCTGGATGATCTCCTGTGAAACAAATACACATATGTCTGAAGGTCTTAAACTGAACCTTTACACAGATAATATATGGAACATGAACAGGTCTTTGTCTTGTTATATTATATATTTTTGTACATGGGGTACACATGAGTCTTATTCTAGCCTCATGAGGAGTTCAATCCCAACAATGTACGAGCCCCTCTCTCATACTTAGATGAGACTATGGGACCAAGATGAATAATAAAAAACACCAAATATTGCTAAAAGTCCATATCGTCCAAGCCTATATTGGGTTACCCTTAGAGTAAATAGAGATAGGTTATATCCATACATGAGTCAGCGATGCATCGCCATAATAAAATGACAATTTGATGTTCAGTGGCTACTTTCCTTTCACCCTTATGCGACCCCCTTTTATGAATGTGTGTATTAATGTACAAAAAAAAAAGTTTGTGGTGTTCTCATGTGATAAAACCTATATCAAATTGAAATTTTAAAAAAAGTGAAAAAATAAAATTAAAGTTCATATTGTCTTGTGCATTTGAACTGTGATAATGCCAAAAACAAATATTGGGAATTCATTTCAAATAGTTTTTATTGTATTAAAAAAAAAAAAAATCACCCTCTAATTGTTTTATCAACTGAATCCCTTCTCCGTATGTTCGCAGGTGGTCTCATTACTTGATTTTTACTTCAAAATGTATTCTTGAACTCCTCCCACCTTACTTTTGTACTTATATCAAGAAAAATCAACAACAATATGTTCTGCACTCGCAGAAAAACATATTGATGGTGGTTCCTAGAGCCAGAACAGTGTTGGGTAAGACTGCATTTCAATATGCTGCCCCCTCTGCATGTAATGTCCTGCAAAATGACCTAAATCTATCTGAACTTGTTATTTTAGGTGAATTTAAAGCTATTTTAAAGAAGCGTGAAATAAATGAGTTTGGTCAATGTAACTATTTTTAAACTTGCACAAACTGATTGCTTTGTAATTATCAATTATAAGTTTTTGTATTGTGTCATTGTGATCATGTCTTGTCTTGTCAGAAACTATGTGTTGTGCTGTTTTTCTTGGCCAGGTCACTCTTGCAAAAAAGAGATTTGCAATCTCAATGAGGATTTTACCTGGTTAAATAAAGGATATAATAATAATTAAAAAAATGTTTTGTATTTCTCCGCACTGTACAAATGATGAGGAAAAGACAGGAGGAGATAGCAGAGGTTAAGATGCTGAGATTCTCTTTGGGAGTGGCCAGGATGGATCAGATCAGGAATGAGTACATCAAAGGAACAGCACATGTTAGATGACGTTTTGGAGAAAAAGTCAGAGGCCAGACTGAGATGGTTTGGACATGTACAGAGGAGGGATAGTGAATATATTGGTAGAAGGATGCTGAGGCTGGACCCGCCAGGCAGAAGGTCAAGAGGAAGACCCAAGACCAGATTTATGGATGTAATGAAAGAGGACATGGAGGTAATTGGTGTAAGAGAAGAGGATGCAGCAGATAGGGCTAAATAGAGGAAAATGACTCGATGTGGCGGCCCCTGAAGGGAAACGCCAAATGATATCTGGAAATTTGGAAATGGCAAAACACGCAAAAGTGAAAGAGAATACAGTGACTGTTGGTAGAAGACAGACTGTCATCAGCTAAAATAAAACAAGGATTTGTGTCACAGAGAGGGCTACTTCTGTCACATGGACACAGTTTGGATATAAAGTCTGACGCAGATGAGAAAACTAGACCTAACCTCTTTATGGTTTCAAACTAAAACTATAATCCAAACAGTATTTTCATATTGATATATTCTTACATACATGAGGACATCTTACATTAAGTGACAATAGTGCTATATCTAGAAAATAAAATGAAACAAGCCAGATACAAGACCCCATCGACAAAAAAACTAAATTTAACACATATATTTTCCCATTCAAATATGTAATAGCAAGATAACTGATGTACCTGCCCCTTCAGACCTTGCTCTTTGAGCGTCTCAATGTCATCCCTGGTTAGTTTCTGGGACTTCCCATCATCTACAATGTTTCTGTTGTCTGTTCCTGCCTCCTTGGCATCTGTAAAAAAACACAAACACACAATGTGATCACTTCAAGTGAAAAGGAAATAACAGATACTGACACACTCCTGTACAGTCTGATTGGAGATATTAGACATGTGATTCACCAGTGGAGCTCTCTTGGTCCTTGGGCTTCTTTGGCTGTAGACTCCCACCAGAGACAATCTCAAAGGTGGAACTATATAGCTGTCCCACTGCATTGTCCAGAAAGAACCACTGCTTCTCAAATACCACCTTCCTGTCAGTTCAGACAAGATTACAATCAGACACTGCATTAAAGAATACTTAGATTTGATAGTCAAATACAAGGCTAACAATATATACGTTATGTAGGAGGTATTTTATACGTCTAACACACTTCCCAACAAACAGGGGTGAGGTTTAGGTAGTCAAATGTGTCTATTTAGCGCGTTACTTACTTCCTGGATTGAATCTGTACAGCTTTGTAGATATCTCCTCTTCTTAACACAACGTAGTCACCCTCTTTAATTCTGTACTGACAGTCATCGTCCCCGTTGTCCGCCATAATAAGGCAGATAATCAGCTCAAAAACAAGGGGAGAGGTAACTGTATCCTTCAGGGAAATATATAGAGCTGTAGCTGACAAGGCACAATTCAAAAAGGCACTATACCGCCCTGAAATGACATCAAAATACGTGAAATATCCGTTCCCACGTGTTAGCTTTCGTTTCCCTAGCTCCCAAGGATGACAAGACGATCCCAGATACAGACAGACGTCGCTTCATCGTAGTCGCCTGTGATTGGCTGAATGAACCTCGATGAGTTGAATATAGCCAATAGGAACGAAGTATGATGTTCCATGTGAAATCGATTTTAGTGTAATCGATTGACGCGGCGGAGGACTTGAACAAATGAGACAACCGAAGGGAGGGGGGCGCTAAACACGTGTAATTCAGCAGTACAAGGATAAAGACAGGCAAAACTATACTCTTCATCGCCATATCTGAACGCGTCTGTTTTATTCTATCATGAGATATATACAAATACACATCATCTTGCTCATTTAATTTATTTATTCATTTGCGAAAATAACTATGAAAATGATATTTATCTTTTCATTCTGACCTTCTGAATAGCATCATAGATTTCGAAAATGAGACAAGAAGCTTATATTAAAAATAAGAAATGACATTTAATAAAATAAATAAAATTAACAAAATAAGGCCTAATCAAAAAATGTTAATTACTAACAAATGATAACAATAAACAATATACACAAATGCAATAACATTTAGGAAAATTAATCAAATAGAATAATTAAAACAGTTATTATTATTATTATTTATTTATTTATTTATTTATTTATTTAATTTTTCATTTTATTTTATTTTTTTTACCGTAGTTCTAACAGGACAAATAATAATCTGTAACATTACGTTTGGAAAGAAACCATCACAACATTGCTCCTAATATTTATATGACAGTAGTGGGTGGAAATGTGCACAAAATCATATGTTCTTTAACATTTTCTGATAATTTCACTTAAAATATGAAATTAAACTGGATTTTGTTCTGCTTGAACTCATGTATTTCCTTCAAAATCAGCTACCTATATACAATCTAGCTATTGGTCAATGACAAAAAGCAGTTAATATGTTTTCTGGGTATTTTTAAATGTATGACAGTTCCAGCATCCTGCAAAAAATACATCAATAATTGCACTTTAAAATGCCAAGTATTGTCACGCATGCACTTGTGAACCCACTGCTTGATTAATATATTAGTAACAGATGTGCATTGTTTACCAAGGTACTGCCAGGTAGAGCTCTAGCTTTAACCTGCACAATCCACTGCATTTTAACCTTGTCCATTCTTTGTTTTATTGAGCAAATAAAGTAATGAAAGGACCACCCAACCTTTTCATACAACAGTCAATGATGACTGTAATAACTGTCACCAGTAATGAATATCACAAATATGCACAGTCTATTAGTATCAGCATCAGTACAGCGGATACTGCTGATTTGCAACACGGTTACTGTGGAGTGCATATCTGGCAGATGGGACTATATTATCATCCAGCCTCAGAGGGTGCATTTCATGTCCCACAAGGCTACAATCTGGCATTTTATGATCAATTTAAAATGGTGCCAAGTTACCTCCAACTGTCCACCACTACTGTTCACTAGTGTGGTAACTGAAAGTGCGATGTAAAGTGTCTGACAATGCACAAAAAATAACTTTTGACTGGGCCAGTGGAATAAAAGTGATGATGCTCAAGAAATGAAAATGATCTAAATGAAAAAAGAATGAGTATTTTCAACTCCTACCCAGCTGACTGAGACAATAAATCTTGTTGAGTTGATTTATAGGCTACAGTTCTTATGTGAGCTATACATTGCTGGATTCTTTGTGGATCCCTGTTAATCTGAAAGTGTTAGTGTGTGCAGTTAGCGTGTTATAGATTCACTTCTGCGCATCCATTTAGAAGAACACACTCACAAGCAAGTTTTGAAATATAAAAAACACATTTTAATAATTTCGCACAAGTTTTTTTTTTTTTTTTTTCTCTCGGAAAACAAAAACTTCACCTCACAAAGATTATTTCATTTGAGAGACGCACATTTTGACAACGTACAGTATTTACATCAACCTTATTCTCCTGGCTCTAGTGCAGAGTACATTGATGTAAATGTCTAAAATGGGAAAAACAGTGGTAAAAAAAACTGGATGGTGTTACATGAGAGGAGATGCACTTGTATTTTCACATTGCAATATGTATTGTATGTAAATAAATGACACAAACACTATAAGAAGCGCAGAGTTGTCTCTTCTCTCATTCTTGACCTCCTGTAAGTTTATGGAACAGTTCTTCATCTAGTGTCTCATTCTGGTCCTTAGATCTTGTGGAGAGGAATATATAACCTCCGATGAACTCGTGGACCACTTTGCAGTCGCAGCTCACACAACAGAAGGCTATGGTCACGTTCTGGTCGAACTCTATGGTCACCTGGAACAACACAAGAGGTGATGACTTTAAAGTATGTTTTTTTTTTTTTTTATGTTTGCTTAGTCTGTTTCAGATCGTAGGTGCGAGCTTTCCAAATGCCTCCTGAGAGATGGAACAGGTGAATTAATTAAATATGGCACAATCTGCTCTCACCTGTCTTATTTCCCAGTTGACGTTCCACTGCTTCATGTTGGCGAACCTCCATGTTGTGACCGGCAGCCCGGAAGACATGTCAATACGAATCAGCCGGTTGTACGAGATCCCCAGAATCTCATCTTTCCTGCTGCCTTTAAATCTGGAAAAAATTTTGAAAAGATACAGCTGGCATTCTTAAAATATTCAGATATATGCAAGTTGAAGTACGCTGAATCAGACGAGTAATAACAGTGGAATATAGCTGAGTATATTTACATTTGCCTGTGAGTATTTTCATTTTATGCTACTTTATACTTTCACTCCAACACATTTTTACAGGGAAAAAAATGTATATTCCTCTCCACTGCCTTAATTTGACAGCTTTACTTAGTATTTACATTTACCATTAACATTTTGCCAAATGGTCAATACAACCAGCTTTTAAAATACATCACATTGTTAAAGATTAAACCAGCAGTTTCAACATTTTTGATTTCTGACGTCTCACAACAAGAAGTGTCCGTATGTCTTTTAGGTTTTTGACAGCGCCGCCGGATCGTGTTTTATCCATGAAACGTCTCACATGTTTGAATTTCCACCAATATTCAAGTCATCCAACATGCCACCAAAATCAGATTAAAACACAAGTCCAGACTGAAGTATCAGAACTTCTTTTTTTATCTTTCGATGCATTAATGACGAACCTTTATCTGGTGTTTCTGTTCATAACAGTGGATACAAAATCATTCAAAATAACTCCACCTCCATCATCTCCAACAGTCAAATACTGCTTTTACACTGTTACTTCACTATTAATCGAATGATGTTGTTTATAATAATGTACCGTACGAGGGACAACCCAGTATATTTTCTTCACTATTGTAGCTACATTTTGCTGCTAATACTTGGATATTTTTATTTAAGTGGGATTTTTCATTCAGTATTTTCCATTGCTGTGTTGGTACATGAGTAAAGGATCAGAATGCTTCTTTCACCACTGGATAATAATGACTATGTAAAATACTGTGTAAATTCAGTAGCGGTTAACGACAACTAATATGCTTGTGAGGTAGATTTGCTTTACACAATACCCCAGACACAATACCTCTGTGCTAGTGCTGTAGATACTGTAGGTCTGGCACTCGCCACTATTGTTCTGGAATAATGCTGCATTCCAAAGTGCTGGGATGTAGAATATATCCCACCTGGTATTAACTACATCCCACCTCAAAGCATTCCAGACAATCCATGTTAAACATAAACAACAAATATGGAGGATGCGAATCTAATCTCCTATTTGCTTTCTTACTGAAGAGGCATTTTAACTGTCAACAGTACAGTATTCTCACATACGCAAACGAGATGGAAGAGCGAAATGACGGATGAGCAAATTATACATTGTGAAGTTCTTTTCCATTGTGAACTTGTGCCTCCATTGTTGTGTTGACGTCACATTGTAGTTCGGGGTAGTTCGATCTGGCCCCAATTTGCAACTAGGACCTCCACCTCAGAAGGGCGTTCCAATGCATTTTACCGAGTTGGACGTCGGAAACTTCCCATATCCCAGCACTTTGGAACGCAGCATTAGGGTAAAAGTTATCTGAGATGTGTGGCTCCTTCTTTGGCAGCACTGAGCGAAAGATGCTGTGACAGTGCATTTGAAAAAGAAAAAAAGTGTTAGGACAGGAGAGAGGTTTTTTTGGTGGAACGTGTGTGCATAAGGAAGTGTGTCATGGTGATAAAATGACTAAATCTCTGCAAAAGGAAACAGCACGAGAAGAGCTGTGTCTGTGCCAAAATGTGCCATTTTCAGGCTGTCGTTGAAGCTCGGTAGTGAAAGCCTTTTTCCTACAGATTACTTCCAGTGAGCCAGACTACTGTATGTGTGTAGCCCCTCAACATACTGTATGTACTGTACCTGACAATGTAGTAGTTGATGCCAAACTCTGGAAGTGACTGCCAGGCCTGGATAAAGCGCATCTTGGCCTCCATTAGGGACAGTCGTGCTATGTTCTGATGAGCCTCCAGGATTCGAGCCGTTAACTAGAACCAACCACGTGGGGCAGATTTAGATTTACTTTGTCGTTAACACTGTGTTGATGTAACACTAATGCATCTTGGCGACGTTGCGTGTGTTGCGGAGACACCTGCAGCCTTTGAACACACCTGCTTGGTCTTGTGCTTCTTGGCATAGCGCGGGGAAACAAAACATTCAGCGTTCATCTCCATGGCCTCTAGGTCTGGAGCTGCCTGACCAGGGGGGGGCGCCAGGCTCTTCATTTGCAGGAACGACTGAATATTCCTCACTTCTGACTTGTAGGAGCTGTAGGCCATTGTTTTGCCTTTGGAGGCCAGGATACATGCTGCTTTCCACTTCGCATACTGTGTTTCCTGCAGCAGACGAAAATCACTTTTATCATCAGCCTCATATTATTTACATGCCGACGGGGCGAAAAAACGGCAGACACACTGATTATCGCCGACATTTTCTCATATGCGCAGAGAGTGTGGGACTCACATTGTCGCATCGAATGTACACCTCATTCATCCCGTCAGCTACTGGGAGAAGGAGCTTGATGCCAAACTTCTTGTCTGTCACGTTGACATCAGGAACAACCTCACAACCTGTTAAATCAACCAAGCAGCAAAGGTATAGTGGAAAAACAGCAGCTACTGTGGCCGCCTGAAGGGGACATTTAGTTGATCTATAATAGTTACATATGAATCATTTTTTTCATTTACTGAACGCAGCAGAAAACTTTCATCCAATATCTACGGTATGACAGCTCTTTCTCCATTTTCTAGCACTTGTTACAACTGTTCATGATTTCTAATAACACATCATAGATTTTCTCCGCATGGTTTCCTCACCGCGTAGATGGAACTGCTCTATGGGCTCTCCATGGGATGCCTCCTTGTTCTTAAAGTACGAGATGGTTGTATCCTTGAATACAAACCAGTACTCTTTGTACGGCTTCAGCGTCAGTCGTTTAGGCCTGTTGTAAGACAGAAAACAAAAAACAAGGAAAATCATGCTTTATCTGAGTAAATGACTAGGTGAAACAGCATAAATATTTATGAAATCAGGAAAAGGCAAAGACCTGGACCATAAAATGATACATGTCACAGATATTTTACAGTTATTATGAATCCCCTCTCCATGTAATGCAAACACAGGATGAGTAGAATAGGTGCGATATGTATAATGGTGGGTTTACCTAAACAGCCGGAGGGAATCTGCCAGCTCTGGAATGTCTGTAATGTCTTCCTGGGGGTGGGACAAATAACTGTCAATTATCCTGTGTCTTTTTGTGAAACCATGTTGAGAGGTGCAATTATTGGAGGCCTATTCACCAACCTCGGCTGAAAAACAGCTGTTTGTACTGTAACAGACTTGAAAACTCGAAATCTGACACTTTAGTCCAGCTTGTGCTGTGTTTGACTAAAAATATGTTTACCAGAATTCTGTCTGTATGTCCGCCCTCGAGCGTCACCTCCAGGTTGGACAGCGCTGCCTCTACTTCATCGATCTCCGGTTCGTTGGAGCTGTCCAGGGGTTCACTCGATATGGTCAGTTTACATATGTGATACTGGAAAAAGAACATTTTTTACTCTTGATTAAAACAGCCCACGCTTAGGGTACATTCATACAAGCAATGATCAAATATTTAGTTTTATATATATATCCTTTATTTATCCAGGTAAAAATCCTCATTGAGATTGCAAATCTCATTTCCAAGAGTGACCTGGCCAAGAAAAAACAGCATTACACGTAGTTTCTGACAAGACTAACATGAACACAATGACACAATACAAAACTTACACAGTTTTGCAAATAACAAGTATAAGTCATCATGATACACCATAAAGTGACTTTTAAGCAAGGCTGCCATGAGTCACAAGGAGGTTTGAGCGCAGTCCTGTGTGCCAGCCATTGCATCAATGTGTAGGTGAGTGCAACAATAAAGCTCCCTTTGAATCAGTGTTACTTCTGAATCACTGTCCCAACAACAGTTGAATAGATAGATAAATACTTTATTAACCCATAAAGACCCAAACATCCACTGGCAACCAAAAGCATCTACTGATACAAATGTTTAGTACCTGTTGATCCACTAATCCTATGTAAATAATTGGTGTAAAATACAGTTTGTCGTCTTTTCATGGTCATCAGATATGACCCATTTGGACGTTCAGAGGCTCCGTAGTTACTGTGGAAACACTGTCATCTTCTACAACACTGATTTACCAGTAAAACCCATGGAGTTGGATCAGTGACAGTGGATGGACACACTTGTTTTACATTCAGTTATTGATATCTTTGCTGAAAAAGTCCCTTTTTGTTGAGTTTTATCTGTTTTTGATATACTAACCTTGAACTTTAATCTGAGCTTGTATGAACATCTACATGATCAGTGAATTAAACTGAGGAAAATACATGATTTTCACTGACAAAATGCAAAATACAGAGGATAATATAAATAAATGGTGATAAATCACTTAAGAAAGGTTAAATATAGAGAAAAAATATTTCGGAACTGCCACAAAAGTAGCACTGGGTCTTTATGGGTTAATCCCAATGGAGACAAATCTATAACAGGCTGAAATCAACAACAGTGACACATCTACAGCTGAAAGAACTCATTCATTCCTCACATGAGCTCTTTAAGATTAGAGTATTTTCTTCTTGACAAACTACTTTTCTCAATCATTCTTTCATCCTATTCTCCTGTTTCTCCACCTCTCCCTCTCCACCTCTCTCTCCAGCGGGACTTTCCTCATGCCCTGACATGTCCTTGCATGGATTTAGTCACCAGAACTACTCTCCCAGATGGATCATACTGTGAGCTCCAAGACACCCACACAATGTACTTTAAACTTTATAGTCCACATTGCTTTGCCCACTGAGAGCTTTTTTTTATAATTAAAAACAACTTGAATCAGGAATTTGATAATTAAGTCCTTTAAATATAAACATGAATGGGTTTCTCAGACAAATGTGTCCCATGTGGGCAAGTGTGTTTCATTCAACTACAGTTTATGTCGCCATTAGAAATTTACAAATAAAATGAACTAACACATGCTTATATACACATACAAATTATTCAGCAGTGTGGTTTACCTATATTTTACCAAGTGGAAGAGGAGACAGATTTTATTTCTTGTAGAGTAGAACTATTATTGATTAAAAAGTTTTATGGTGAATCTGTTTTCAATTCCAAATTGTACAGTTGTTCTCTGACCATAGGGACCACAACTGATCACTATCTTTATGTTTGTGTTGTATAGATATGAGGATATGGATATAAAATATGTATACAGGTAGTATTTTTTCCAGATTAATTTGTATCTCTTAGAGTGTATTTTCAGTTTCTGATCTAACAGTATCTTTTAAGTTTTTTTGTCCTTTTCTTTCTGTTAATTTTCTTCTAATGCTGTTTTTTTTATTGCTATTGTGTTTCTTCAGGTGTATGTGTCTTATCTTACCTAAACACATTATTTAACCTGAGTGAAGTGAAAAAGTTCAGAAATATAAGTGTTTGTCAAGGGTTCATCAGGTGTCATCATGTATGAAAGACTTAAATGTACCATACGTACATATAGATATTCCATAGTGCGGATTATCTGTATTTTTCCCTTCTCCTCATCTACATACATTTAGAATTGACTGGCTTTGACATGACCGTCTATCTGTTTCATAACTGGGATGGCGTAATATTCACCTGTAGTGAAGCAAACATGAGCATTTCTTCCTCAGTGCAATCTATCTCCTCCAGCAGGATGGACCAGCGCGCCTGTTCATACAGCTGAGTGATCCTGACAGCGTCATACTACAACACAAGAAAAACACCCAAAAATGGACACATTATTTCATGGCAATAACCTCTGAATGGGATAAAATGTGTGTGTGTGTGTGTGTGTGTGTGTGTGTGTGTTTGTGTGTGTTTGTGTGTGTGGGTTGGGGGTGGGGGTGTCTCTTACTTTCGGATTGAGGTCAAAGAAGACGTTGTACTTAAAGCGAAGCAACAGCTTGTCATCTTCTTGAACGTCTTGCTCCATGAGAGAACGAGAAGAGTCCAACCACCTGGCAGCGATAGCGACAAGCAATCAGAGGGGATTTGGACAGAAATAACACTCCCACTATAGAAACTTGTACTACACTGCAGCTACTGTATGTCTTGATGAATTCACAAATAGAGTTGGGTAAAAAAGCAGCTCTGAGGTCATCTCCTCTACCCTGCATTGTTGACGGCTTTGTCCGTTAGAGATAGAGGTTGGTACATCTTGGCCAGCTCTGCAGGCGGCAGGTTTGGCTGGGACTCAGCTAGAGGGTTTTCTCCAAACCAGAGGCTTGTGGCAGACATGGGCATCCCGTTCTCTGGGTCATAGGTGGCTGTCATGGTTTTACTGTACATAGGACCTTGAGTGTGAAGAATGGAGAAATATTTATTTTAAAAAAAAAAAAGCTAATTTATGACTAGTATATTTAAAGGAACTGTAATAGAAGAGCAGATTAAAATAAAAAGTAAGATTAGGAGTATCACATAAGTTTAAACAAAGAGCAATAAAACACAGTGTGAAAGTTAACTGGGCTGGCAATAAAGATATCAAATATCATTAGCCTCATAGCATACTTTCCTAAGTCATATCCAATGATGCAAAATGAAGCAGCAGTGTTAGGAGAGTAAAGTTATGCAAATATCACAATTTGGCCAAAAAATATGACTTAGGGAATTATGCTATGAAGCTAATGATATATGACATCAGAATGTTTTTTTTTATTGCTTTGAGTGCTCACAGAACTAAGCAGTGCTCAAGGAAGGATATCTGTGCAAGAGCAGGGAAGTACATGTTAGAAAAATCCCAAAGAACATGGGCTGTGTATTAAAAAATTCTTTCAGAGCTCACTGTGGGTTACTACCCTCTGTCAAGGTCTGTCAGATCTTAATTTATACTATATATAGATGCAAGTGACTCATAGCAATAATGATGTTATCGCCTCTAATGCAGGTTTTGTGTGTTATATTGTTTACAAAACAACCATGCACTTCCTAGTACCTGATCCTCCTGGTCCCCGACTCAGTAAATCAATGTCCCAGATGTCTTCGTGTGAGTTCTTGTCTTTCTTCTTCTTCTTCTTGTGATCGTCTGGAGGCCTTAGCAGGGACAACTCCTCTGATCTCCTGATGTCTGACATGAAGCAAAAAAGAGGAAGATTGTTAGTAGATTATAGATTGGGGATGTGTTCTTAATCACACCGGAGACACATTCAACTACAAAAACTGTCTAAGGCTACTCTATGTTCAGACTGCAGGTAAATGTGGCCCAAATCCGATTTTTTTGTCCATATGTGACCTATATCCGATCTGTTAAAGACAGTTTGAACAGCACAAATCCGATTTTTTCAAATCTGACCCAGGCCACTTTCATATGTGGTCCGAAATCTGATATGTATCTGATATTTTGCAATGTGACTTCAGTCTGAACGGACAGGTCGCATTTATCCGACCTTCACGTCATTGAAAAGCGACAAACGTCACAATTCTGCGTCCCAGGAGGGGAAGCGGCGGGAAAAACATATTTAATTTAAACACAGTGCGTGCCTATGTGGTCACGTATTACGTCAGGACCTCTGAAAGAAGACGCATTTAATGTGTAATATGAACAAGCACGCAAAAAAATCGGATTTCAATAAAAAATCCGAATTATGCATTAAGGCCTGCTGTCTGAACGTAGTCTTAAAGGTTCAATGTGTAGGGTTTATGAAGATCTAACTGCAGAAAAGGAATATAATAAGCACCTGAAAATAGGAATTGCTATTTTTGTGTTACTTTAGAATGAATCATTTGCATCTATAATCCACTATGTTGAATCATTATGTTTTTACAGTAGCTCAGAACAGACCTTAAGGTGCATCACCAAGCAACGGATTTAGAGAGTCTTTTGCATTGTTAGCGGCCACCATAGAGGAGGGTGAGGCTATTTGCAATTTCACTGCTCCTTACCCCTTAAGATTACATACTAAACCTTTAAGAGAGGGCCTATGCCATAAGTAAGATCAGAGAAACTCACTGAGGATTTGGCAGATCTCTGTCACTGCCTTGAAGACCACACTGGAGAAGCTCACGGTCATTTTGATGTTTTTCATATTGGGGAGCTGCAGCAGCAGAGGTTTGTGCTGGGGTGTGTAGCGTAGCTCAGCATCAGCCTACAGAGCAAAATACAGTGAGATCATATGACTTACACCTACAGTTGTATGTCTTCCGTTTGCCTACACAAACACTCTTGTTCATGTTGTGTACTGTTCTTAACATTCTGCTGTGGAGATCTGGAAACCCTGGGTGATTAGAAAGAAAACTGTCATCCCTATATGTTTACTTTTACTCTCAGTTTGGACTGTAATAAAAAGTGCCTGTAAACTATCAAGTTATATTCACACATACAATGAAGAGAATCACCTGCATGTAAAATCAAGTTCTGAGAGACAGCATGCAATAATCAATCATTTTTTTCAGCACTGACAGTCTTTCAACAGAGACGTCTTGACTAAAATTAACATTAGAAAATATAAGAAATTAATAAATAAAATATCTTTACTTTGTGTTTTAATATTTAAGGGGATACAAGAGCTCAAGTGACCGAGTGTACATGATCCAAAAATGACATAAATCCATGTATAATCAACATCTACCAGTTCTAAAGGTTGGCGAGAATTTGGCTGGAAAGAGCTTATTCGACATTTTTATTACATCAAACATAAAAAAGAAACAATTAAGAAAATAGCAGCAATACTGGAGAAGGTGTGGCCACATGAATGACAACCACTCACTGTTGGAAATGTGCAAAAATGCAAATGTTTTGGAACATTTGTTGTTCAGACAATGGAGGTAATTTAAAATGATTAAATTCCAATGGACCCCCAGACTATCTACATGGGTCTAATACCTGATGATGTAATCAAAAGAGAAGATGCTTACCTATTTAAAATATTAATCCTTGCCTGCAAAAAGGTTGTTACATGGAACTGGTTAAAATGTGACCCTCTATGACCACAGCAATGGCTGGAAATTATAGAGGAAATATATATAATATATAAATTAATTCATCTGAGGATTAAGGTGGGAACTTTGAATCGAAGATGGGAGAAATTGACCACATTCATGGACACTACTTCCAGATGAGTGCACATAGAACAGCCCCCCCCCCCCCTTGGTT
>JAPQRQ010000017.1:9495970-9527562 GCA_037367365.1 Apogon talboti
CCTTGGTTTTGTGTTCTGTTTATGTTACAGTGTTGTAAAAGTGTTTTAAAAATGTCAAAATAAAAAAATAAAAAAAATAAAAAATAAAATCCATGTTACCTGAATCCCATATTTATCCAAGGTCCAGTGAGTCTTGAGGAGCCAACATTTTCTCTGTTCCCACCACAGGGCGTGATCAGACCAGTCCTGAGGAGCCTCTGCAAACACACAGAGTGAATAAAAGCCATTAAAAAAAGCTATTATCATTATATTACTGCCATAACATAAGTTTAAAATCCACTTCACTCCTAAAGTTACTGGACCCTCTCAACTTCAACGGGCCTTAAGGTGGAACAGCGGCTTTCGCAGGTAAAATATTTGTACAACCATCGCTGCTACCAACACAAACAGTCTGTGTACCTGCTGTTGCGTAGGCGGCTGATTAAGGTTTGGTTTTATGAGTCCACCTGACATCATATTATGGTGCTGGGCTGGAATCAGTCTGTTGATGACGAGCTACTTAGTCATCTATTATGTCTCACGCTCTCCTTGAACCACCTTTGCTAAAGCCGCTGTCCTGTTAGTTCCCTTGAGATGAAAGGGAACTACGAAGCGAGCAGATCCTAGGTGAACTTTGGTCCCTGGGGCCAAACCAGTTGATCCATTGTGGTGAAACAATGGCAGCGCGGTGCAGAAAAATGCAGGGCAAACACGGGTGTGGCCAGACTGGCAGACCCATTAAAGGAGAGCATGGAGATAGAACACTGTGCTTACAAAAGCTAGAGGTTTATACCAAGTAAAGAAAGCTTTAATAAATACATTTAGGTCAGAAAAAGAACAAAGCCCTTAATAAAATGCAAGATGTGTTTGCTCATGTTTCTCTTTATCCATAAAGATCCAAAAATTAATGGCAACTAAAATCATCTGCTGATCTAATATGTTTAATAACTTCTGAACCACTAATCCTATCAATCCATGTAAATAACTGGTATCTTTTCATGGTCATCAGATATGAGCCATTTAGACGTTCAGAGGCTCCATAGAGAACATGGAAACATCATCATTGTCAGTAACACTGATTCACCTGTAAAACCCATGGAGTTTGATAAATGAAAGTGGATGGATACACTCATTTTTACATTCAATTACTGATATCTTTGCTGAAAAAGTCACTTTTTCGTAATTTTTTTTTTCTGTTTCTGGTATAATAACCCGACTTGTCCAGGGTGTACCCCGCCTTCGCCCTTAAGTAGCTGGGATAGGCTCCAAGCGACCCCTGCGACCCTAGTGAGGATAAGCGGGTTCAGAAAATGGATGGATGGATGGATAATATAATAACCATCAACTTTAATCTGGGCTTTTGTGAACATCTACATAATAGAAAAATACCTGATTTCCACTGAAAAAATGTAAAGTACAGTGGATAATATTGCGATAAATGGTGATAAGAAAGGTTAAATAGGGGGAAAACTTCTTTTGGGAGCTGCCACAGCAGTAGCACTAGGTCTTTATGGGTTAGTAGGTTTTTTTTTAGTGTATTTACCGAGTTACTTACTGATTTTCTCCACCAGTTTAAGCATGAGGCCTCCAATGTGCAGGTCTCCTTTCACCCTTAGCTTAAACTTCATAGACTCCATCTCTCCTTCTCTGAGATCCACCTGCACAGACAGCTCCCATGATGTTTCTCCATACTCTGCAGCCGAGATCATGGCTCTTCTTTCCAAAAAGAAAAAAAAAAAAAAACACACTGAAAGGAGACAGACAGACAGACAGACAATGGATTACACAATGAGAAAAACTGAAACATGTTGCTGTTATCTGTGATTAGATAAATACGAGGGGGGAATTCCACTAAAGATGGCCTTCTTTGTTTCTTTTTGTTGTTTAGAAGATTAGGAAACAACTAGGATTAAATCATGAATCTACGGATTAGGTGTTTCTAAACACCCCATGGGAACATCCCAGCAGTTAACAAACATGCAGGCCACCAGTAGCGTAGAGTTTCCCCAGCCTTTTTCTGCAGTGTCTCTGCAATGATACTGCAGCCCCCCGAACCACTTCTGTCAGCCAATACATTTATAAATAAGATATTAGGGAACACACAGACGAAATGCAGCGATGCGACTGCCAGACACGTCGTAGCAGATACAAACACAGCTGTAGGCTGCATAAAGAGGCACAAATATGGGAGGAGAGCGGGTGAAATGATGAAAGACGTTGCACACAGGTAAGATAGGCAAGAAAAAGAGTGGGGAGGAAAGGCGAGAAGATAAGAGGAGGGGCAGGGAGGGTTCAGCTTTGGAATGTGTGACGAGCAGGGACACGAATCTGGTGCAGGAGAGACCATGCAAAACAGCCGTCTGCACACACTGCGCCTGTCTCCTGTCTTTTCACATCTCCAGGCTGGAAAAAAAAACAATCACCTGAACAAAGACAAACACACCAGAGTTTGACAGAAATACCTGCTTTATTCGGCCTAAATAACTGAGTGTGAGTGCACACCAAGTGAAACAGTGTTGCTGGGAGGCTACGTTACACTTTCTTTGTGATGCTCCCTCCTTGTGCAGCTGTAGGGTACAGTGAGAAATTTGAGTTTACATGTCTGCTTTGAGAGACGTGTTGAGATTTGTCGGGGTGACTATAAAAATGCATTGTATTTAGTGCACAAACTGCAATATCATAATCTGCAAGTAAGTTTTTCAGTTCCACCCAAAGACAAGAGTTCAAGAGAAAAATGTGCAGCAATGGAAACAGTTATACACAATAAAATAAAGGGTTACTCTTTCTATGATGAATGAAAGCCAAAACTTCACTGCATTAGTAGCTATCTGGAAGTTTAACATAAAAATATAATGAAAACCCAGAAACAAAGACTCCAAATACTGTACACTCACAGAACGCAACAGCATACAGTAGCCAATATTGTAATACCACTAACAGAATCATATAATATAATAAACCAGTTGTATAAATCTTTCTGTTCAGGCCTGTCTCAGACTAAAGTCCAAACTGGATCTTTCTCAGTCATACACTGTCATTTTTCTGCCAATAAAAGCCAGATTTTAAATCAATCTCAGCTGCTTCATTGTCCAGAGCCATTCGTTTACTTAATAATGTATTAGTCGAGAATGTGAAAGCAAACTTACCTTTGTTCGCAGTTATCTGGCAGTAAGCTATTCCTAGAAATTTCTTGTGAGGTGAAGTGAAGCAGGAATGCGGCTCCTTAGGGACTCAAAACACGCCCTGTTCAGGTAGAGGAAGGTGAAGCCGGAAGTTCACACACACGTAACGGTAACAACACCTATTCGTGTGGTGTTCACGTAACTGCAACTTTTTACACGTTAAAACAGTAGGCAAAGTCTGTCAATGTGGTTATGGTTATTAAGTGCATTTAACATGCAGTGGTGGATGTTAATATCCCAGCTAACTAACGCTAAATAGTGATTACAAACAGAGGTAGCCTATATTACAGTTAGCTAAAATAAACAATAACAAACTTTTAACCTTCAGAGCCGGTTCTAATATTGGTCACACTCATATCGCAATGGACAAAAAAAAATGAAATGTGCTTTTGAGTTTATTTATTCATTTATTTATCAAGGACAATTCAGTGAAATATAGTAGAACATCTGAGTATATAGCACTTAGCTAGTTTGCAAGTCCCGTCCCTGTTTGAGCTTTTCAACTTAAAAAGTAAGCCATAAAAGTATTATAAATTAATATTATGTTCTACGTCCATTGTGATAGTTTTTAAACCCATATTTGACCTATTTATTGATACCAAATATTTATTAATTTTTACTAATTTCAACCCTTTAAATGCAATGTTCTTGTCGTGATGTCACCATATTTTCTTTCTGAAAAACAAACAAAAAAACCCCTTGAAAATATTGATTATTTCAATATACAACATACAAAGTATATGTGTTGAATTGTTACAGTCTGGTATATGTCATATGATTAGCAGCGACATTTATTTATTTGTTTATTATTATTTGTGCAATGTTACAAATATTATTAAATAACACTCACACTGTAAAATGTGCAAAACACTCTCTAGTTATTATTATTATTATTATTATTATTATTATTATTTTACCAGTATGTGACTGATAACAAAATAACACACTGCATTGGAAAACCGGTGTTTAGCATAGCTGCAAGTATTTATGTCAGAGTGCTTTCAGTATAGTTATATTAAAATGAACTCATATTTTAAAACAAAAAAGAAAACAGCATAAATATGCTAACTATTAGAGATAACAAATGGCTAACAGCATAAATATGTTAACTGTTAGCCTTTAGCTGGGATTATAGCTCACCTGTATATATTAGCTACCCAGGTGGGCTAAAGGTCTAATCTAATCTAATTGGTTTATCACTGTCTGGAAGGAAATTTATTCAATCAATCAGACATATATGAACGTATACAATAAACTGTCATTCACAATTACAACAATTTTAAACAACCCATACACTTTAGACTTAATTCACTGCTGTGTATACATTCCTTTTTTCATTATTTTACATAAGGTTAGGGTTAGTGTAGGAGGAAATAAAATGGAACTGAGTTTGAATACCTTTAGATGTACACTATATGGACAAAGCTTTGGGACACAATTGAATTCAGGCGTTTCTTTGCTAACAGGACTAGGCTACGAAAGAGTAATGGTAAATGTTATATTTTGATTTTATATTATTGTGATTAATACCAATGCAGTAAATGTTTTGTTTTATCTTGAGGGATACATTTTGTTACACTGTCATCTACATGAACAAAATGCTGTAGATTTTCTTTTTGCTCAATATTGAAATCAACATTGAGGTTTTTTTTTATCATTGTAATTATTTTAAATGTTCTACCTACAGATTTCTGACATAAAAAGTAATCATTTTAACCACAAGTAACCACCTGATTTCTTTAACTCTCACCCTGGAAGAAAAAATTTAACTTAAAAGAAATATCACAGTTATTGACAACAAATTACATGATCATTTTTATCATGATGATATATCTGATCAATGGGAACAGGAAGTCCTACAAGGAGGTGGTGTGAAGTGTCACTAGATTGTATCCATAGAGTGTATATGCAGTGTATTGTTAGACTTTGGTGCTGAAACAGTACCTAAGCTCTGAGGTTGTTTGGATAGACATCATTTTCTTTCTGAAAATAAACTTTTCTAGTCTACTAGTTCAAAGTTACCTATTATTTGCAAAACTGGAATTTGTTCGTAAACAATAATACATTTATTTGAGGTACTTTCTAACACAAATCTAGGGAAAACCTTGGGAATAGATAATGTGATCAAATATATTGGGATGGTAGCTTCACCTAAAGTAGATTTAAGGATACAGACAACAACAGGATGAATAATAGTGCACCTCAGATGAATCAACCCACCATCTTTAATGCCCACATCCTGCCCAGTGAGTATGTCAGTATGACTCACTAGAGTTTGCCTTTTTCCCATCATAATGCTGCCAGTTTATGAAACTACAGTAGCTTGTTGGTGAAACTGATCACTAGCGTTTTTACCAATCGAACAGATGGTGTTGTACTGACAAACAGCCAGACACACGGTGTTAAAGCCAGTTTAGCTATTACTTGTATATATGTAGGTGTGTTTTTAACAGCTTGTGCATAATGTGTGCTTCTCCTCTCTTACATCCAGTAAATTGGCCGCAAGATGAGCTTGTGTGTGAAGCCTGACACCCCCTGGTGTCTATTGGTAAGAACACACAGTACCACATGTATTCATCATAGCAAGTAAAATGCAAACATTGGTGAGACATGAAGCTAAAAGATAAATGAGGGTCCCTGTGGAGATACAGTAGGTAGACTTTAGCACAACATGAAACAAACAACACAAATGACTTTTTAAGGGTGATTTATTCAGAATAAATTAAAGTTGCTGTTAAAGAATGCAGTCAATTTTGTCAGATATCTTTATTACACAACTTACATTTATTTGCAGAACCTTATATTACTGTGCATTATAGATAACATTCAGTTTGATTACAAACTGTAGAATGGGTTATAAGTACTGTAAAAGACAAAAGGCCTCTTAGTTCAGCAGTTGGTCATTATTTATTAGTCATTTGAGTAATAAATAATCAGTTATAATTAGTTATCTGATAAGTAAGATAATTTCTAACATGTCAACTATGAGCAATGACTTTTTTAAAAAATATGTTTTATTTATACATTTTTAAAGATTTCAAGAACAGACATAAGACACATCGCAAAACAGGAAAAAGAAAGAAAAAGGCTGAACAGGAACAATATGCTTACTTTGATGTTACACTTAAAATCAGTAACTGGTCAGTGCAAGGCACAATATGGCCTTTGAACAGAAATTATGATAATACTCTGTTACAGCCACACGATGGCGCTATCAGACCATACCAGAAGTTGAAGGGAAACAGATTTTAAAATTGACAGCCAGTTTTAATAGAAGTTTCAAGTCTTCAGTGTAGAAATGGACGACTGATTGTTTTCATTGATTCTTTGCGTGTGTGTGTATGTGTGTGTGTTCTGTTTCATGACTCATCTAAAAGACTGTTGTCTAGAACAGATTCAATCTTTTTACATTAAAATTTTATCTTCCCAATTATCTGACAGTATTTGTAGATGCAGGAGCAAATAATAGCTCCTTGACTTATTTCAGTCTAAAACCATAATTGAAAATGTTTTAGTGGGTCTGTTTGTAATTACTGTTACATGACCACACGTTCTTTATAAGCTGTAATCAGCACAAAGGAAATCCTGAGTGATGTGTCTTTTTTTGATGTGATGTTTCATCTTTACAGATAAAACATTAAACTGTTCACTTTATATTTTCCCATCCAGGCAGAAGAAAGGTCAACTATTGAGGAACTATGTAAGTACTGAAGGACACTAAAGCATGGCAGATGCTCTCAAACACTGTCTGAACCTTGAAAGACAGTTTCTCTGACCACTTGACCATTTTGACCACACCCAACAGATTAAGTGAGGCGAGCATGCCCATTTGTCAGTCTGTCTAAGCTCTCTGTTCCAGCTCAGTGTTCACTGCTGGCATTTGAGGTCGTCTTGAGTTGTTGTGTAAGAGAGGAAATGTAAATTCCATGACAAAAACAAACAAATAAGCTCTGAGCCTCATAAACTGTGTCATTGGTGGATGGACACATGGAAAATAACATCATCTGGACCTGTCAGGGCTGGACGGAGTACAGACAAAGTAACACCATGTTCATGTCATCATGACACCTGTGGTTCTGAAAGCAGCTTCGTACACTCGGTCCAAGCCCAGGGAAAGGGCAAATATCAACTTTACTACAGTGCCTGGGAGAATGATAAAATGTAGTCTTTAGAGTGATGAGGAGGGAGAGAGAAGGAAAATTTTTGGACTGTGGTTTTAGACACAATAAATTACATCTACTGCCTGAAGCTGGTCTGAACCTAGTTGGAAACGGGTGGGAAACAACATCTGTAGAAGCCTTCGCCGGCTTTCTGTATTTATGGAAAGAGAAACCTCCCGGTGACCTGGGAACACGCTTACCCAATTAGCAGCCTCGCCGACGGATCAAATGGAAGTGAAAACATTCACTGCCGTGACGGAGACGCATCACAATGCCCCATTCATGCCGCTGAGCCCCTGCTTTGGGGATGAGGTGGGGTGGGGAGCTTTTCTTCTAGGGAAGTAGTGGGGAGGTGGGATTGGCAAGAGGTAGTTATGAATGCAACGAATGCAGCAAGAAACTAACTTACCTCACCGACTTCTTCGACATGTCGATGGAGGCCTCATTCACGACTTAATATGGTGTTTAGAGGCAAACATTGCTCAAAGGTGTTTTCATTTGGTTGCTGACCACTGCTCACCTTGGACTTTCACATCCCTTTTACCTCAGACCCTGCATCCCCAACTCTACAACCCAACACAACCACTGTTCTTCCCCTGTGGGAAGAGGGCTGGGGGGGTCAAGAGGCCTGAGAAACAGCCCTGGGAGAGATCCTCTTGACAGCACCAGGCTCTGGGGACCAAAGGCTACACAGCCTGTAAAGTGTTAAAGCTTTGATTGATTTCTTGTCTTAGTTATTTTTCTTAACCTTTTTAACGTCTTGTGATTTTTGTGTAAACCACTCACTTCTACAGCAACGGTGAAATTTCAGGCCAGTCCAGAGGTAAAAAAAAAAGTGAAGTATAGTAAAGACTTGGCACCTGCAAAGTTATTTATTTCACAAATGTCATTTTAATGTAAATTTCTGTCATGATGATCGTCAAGTGAATCCAGGTGTGATGTTGATGAGATTTACTGTGTGTCCCTAAGCAGAGTGATCTACTAAATACAGACTCTATATTTTGATAAAACTGCTTCTATTTACCTAAATATTACAGATCTCTCCAAAGATAAACTATGCAATCATTGCTTTGCAGTCAAGGCTCAGTATAAAGGCTCCTTTATTTCTAAAATTAATTGTTTATTTATGTGGGTGGAGCCATAGGTGCTTCAGTAAATGGCGTCTTACGTCTTTGCTTGTGGATGTTTCCACTGAAGCTTATAAAAATGTTACCAAGCCAAGGCCAATGCTATAAAGATTCTGAATACAAAAAAAAAAAAGCAGAAAGTGAAAAGGTGAAGCACACAGCAAAGTTCATGCTATTTCAATGAGATTTGAACTTTCCATTCCATTCAGCCAAGTCCGATTTCCCCTTTTTCTGTTTGCTTCTCTTTGCATGGAAACATCTGATAGAAATAAAACTTTTCATGGTGTCAGGTCAGATAGCCATAAATACAGCTTGTCAGCACTGTATGACCCTCATGTCTAGAGGAGAAGCCACTCTGAACTGTGGTTTAGAACGGGATATCACATGTTTAAGTATTGCACTTTTTACTGAAAAGTGGCTACTGTAAAACAACTTCCATTACAGAGTATCGCTTTACCTGTCACCAGCAGTATTTCATCCTGTGCAGCCCAGAAGCATTAAAGAAATAGATGAACTATTTTGATGCACAATGCAGATAGATGGTGATTGCTGACCACCTGTAGAAACAGTGGACTCTGAGTCAAAATCAGACAGACAGATCAATGACCAGTAAACTAGAGATGGCAGAGTTCATCTTGGAATGCTGTTGATCACATGTGGCTGCTTCTGTCCTTCCTTCCCAGTTCCAGCAGGTGTGCATGATAGTTTAAAGCAGCTGCCATTTCTTTCCCCTCAAGTATCAAACTAGAGAAAAGTGGTGTGTTGAAGTATACACACATGCAATGCTGTGAGTGTTATAAGGCTTGGCAGAGCACACAGACTCAGTGGGGACACTGTGCATATTGAACTGAAGATAAACTGACCACTTTTATTGCAGGTGCTGGGTGCGTTGGCCATATATGCACAGCAGTGTTGAGATACCATCCAAGTATGTCCAGAGGTGCAGAGCAACATGGAAGAAACAACCCTCCACAACAGCCTTGAAGTCGCTGTGACTGATCTCACAGGTACGGCGTAAGAGGAAGTAGGGCGTTGTGTTCCTTTCCTCCTCACATCAATTTGCCAACTGGTTGTGAATGGATGCCATTTTGAAACATGCAAATGTGGGTAGCCTCTGCCTGTATCAGCTGATGCAGGTCAGTGTTGTTTTTGGCTGAGCCTCAAAGGCCTGGGGGGAGAAAGACATACTCAGAGTTAGAAAAGGTCGCATAAACTCTAGCAGGATTACTTTACCAACACTTTCCATGGCTGAGATCCTGTGAATGGATCCATTGTGGGGTGGGTCTCTGCTCGCGGAAGGCAAACTCTGTCAGGATCCAGTTCATTAGCACCTAGTTTACTGTTTGAAGTTAGGTATTTATCCGGTGTCTAAAGGGGAACCCCATTCTGACATACAGTATCTGTGTATATATATATATATATATATATATACTGTATGTGTGTGTGTGCGTGCGTGTTTGTGTGTGTATGTGTGCACTCATGTATCCATGTGCGGGCACGTAATGTGCGTTTGTACAAACCTACAGTACTCATTGGATCTACAGGGGGTTTCCAGAGCAAATTGCTCAAGAGCAAATAAAACTTTCCGTGGTGCAATAAAATGTATGGAGAATGAACAGGAGGGACATTGGTGCAGCTCTGAAGGTGGGAAACAACCTTCGGGATATGTTGAAAAAATATATACATAAGGGCTTGATATATATATGTTCTGACAGCCTTGACTTTCTAAAAAAAAATCACAGGCATAGGTAGTTAGATACGTTATATGAAGCTCATTTGTTTTCTATTGTTATATTTTTGTAGGAGTCGAAAAAGTCAGCGAGACTATAAAACATAATTGTTTCAAGTCATTATGGAATGAATTTAGTGTTAGTAAACAGGGCTTGAAACACTGTTTACTTGTGGACTAAAGCAGCAGTAGTTCGGGTTATTCCACTGTCTTTTCAACTGTCATGTGAGTTGGTCTGTGTGTGTTTTCTGTCTTCTTTTCTTTTGTGATCTGTTTGTGCTTTGGAAGGCGTCCCTGTCCCTTTGGTCAGACAAAAGTGCCGCGTTGAGCAAAACCTCCACTCCACTTTTATGGTCCATGTGGGCCGTCCTATTTGTACATGCTTAGAGCAAATTAGACCAGCAGCTGCGCATGGCTGTCCCATTCCATGTTGGCTTTTCATGATAAAAATATGCTTCGGTAAACCTCACAGCTTGGATCCAGAAATACGCAGCGCGTTTCTTTTGGCATTTAACGCCTGTCCATATTTACTATCAGCACTTCCTTTTTCCAGCATGAAAAGAGAATGACATAGGAGACAGTGACACAGAAGAGTGGGGTGGAGGTAAATAAGAGGAGTGGAGAGACAGAAGGGGGCAGAAAGAAACAGAAAGACCACCTATGCAGATGTTTCCCACATGCAGAAGGAAAACAAGCTCTAGCAAGAAAAGTATGAGGAGAGGAAAGAGAGGAGGCTGCACCTGTTGTGGGGTGATGATCTGGCCATTGGTGACATCAGCCCTCGTAACTTGTTTTGCTGTTTGGGGCATTAACCTATTAGAGGCCAGTGGAGGCTTGCTGAGAGCGTTTTACATCTAATGTTTATTTGATGTAGTTTAGGAATGTAAAAGCAATACATTGTGTCTTTCGTGTATTGTGTATTAGATGTACAAAATGGAAGATAGTTCTCTAAAACAGCTCTTTAAGCAACATTCCCAGGTTCCCAGTCTGATTTTTGTGTTATAAAGAGGGAGCATGTAGAAGTCAGTATGTGTTTTAAACATTTCCACAAAGGAAAAGCGTAGACACATACTTGGTGAGAATGTGTGTTAAAATTCACCTTTTTTACAACAACAGGTAAAACATCACAGAGAGCACAGACCAAGGCCAATAATCCCCTCTTCTTCTTATTCACAGTCCTTTTAAACCAGGGTCGCACGATTTGCTGAAAATGTCACTCACAGTGTTTATGAACAATATTCTGATTTGTGATTGTAATAAAGGTTAGTGTCATAGAATCCAAAACTATCATTTCTGACAACCATTTGACCAGTCATTTAACCATATACCCATTTCATACATTTAACTGCCTCAACAAACACTGATTGGCCGTTTACTTAATATATATGTAGATAATAAGCAAATTGCAACAGAAAGAAAAGATAATATATACCCATTTTTATTTTTATTAATTTACTGCCTTGTAAAATTGCAATTTTATTAATTGTAAAGCTATATAAATCTTCATAAAAGTTAAATAAACCACACATTATAACTCGTTTCCCTCATTTTATTTTATTAATTGGTGCCACTGGATACTTTAAAGTATTAGTTTTAATTTGTCATTTGTGCCAGTGGCTGTTTTTTAAGGTCAGTTCTCGACTGAATTAGTCCGCGGTTCTGTAGTGTTAAAGAAAGTAAAAAAACCTGTCAAAGCCAACCCTTTAGAACGGATCTGGTTCAAAATTGTATTTGTTCATTCTTGGCCCATGTTCTACCCTTTCACCAACTTGTTATAGTAGTTTTTGCACATTCCTGCAGACAGACAGAAAAACAGGCGTCATCACACAATCACCTGAAGAAATTAGACAAATTCTTTCTTTGTAACACCTTAAACTAAAGTGAAACCTGTCAAAAAAGGGAAAAAAGTGCACTTTTGCTTTGGAATATGTATATCAAAAAATGTAATGCACCTGTTTGATTTACATTAATCAGTCAGGTGTTCCTTTATATCTAGGGACAGTTGCGGAAAGTGGTAGGTAAATATTTTTGCCAGTGTGACAGGAATAAGAAATAAACTCAGCTCGGAATTGAGTTCTTAGGCTAATCATCCATGATTATAGCCTTGGAAGCCAAAACACACTCCATGTGAAAGAGGCTGTTTTTATCTGCATGCTGCTGCTGCTGCAATAGCACGGCCGGTTGACAGAGTTACCTATTCTCCCGAGGGCTCTCACTCTCCTTCTGCCTCTATTGGGCTGGCTCACAGCAGGTCTCTCAGACTCAGGGGACTGTCCTGGGAGACCTGGACAACATTGGCAGCAGGCGGCTTAGCAGTGTCATTTTGCCGCGGTAAGCTATGGACAAAAGCATCTCTTGTTGTAGCAAGCTGTTTGTGGTGCTGCTTTCCCAGCCCTGTGGAAAGGAAAGGACGGCCAGTGACCAATGCCAAACAAACCTGCTCCAGCTCACCTGTGCACTGAATGTGGAACCGAGTGACCCAGATCTGGATGGAAACCATTGCAAATATTTCCCAGCAAGGTCTCTGGAAGAAGTATTTAGCAGGGCCTCTCAGTAGGGAATTTAACTAACTGTAAATGACTGTGACTCCCTCCAGTTTGTGTCATCTGTTCCTAAGAAGTAGTAAACAGTTGGTTTACCATCAAACCATCCAGCACGTAGTGTAGTGCAGTGCATGTTGTGGACTGAAGTGAACGGAAACTTCAGTACCTAGCACTGTTGCTTGTCCATTTCATCATGCAGTAATGGATTTATTGCACAACAGAACAAGTAATGAGAATGACTGTGTGATTAGAAGCAGAGTTGTTGGTGATGAGCAGTGAGTCTGTTTATTGCCTTGTCCGTGCTGTGCTGCTGGAAAGGCATATTTCTTTTGCCCAAACTACAGTTCTGTTTAGTATAGCCAGCAAATATTTGGCTTGGCCACAGAAATTGAATTATTGGCACAGTACGCCTAGAAGTGAAAAACAGCAACCTTGGGAACAATTATGCAAAGTGAAACATGGTTAAACCAAGTGCTACTGGTTGACTTTTCCTTCCAAAATGAAAAAAGGAAAGATTCTGCATTAACAAAGTCTATCTCTCAATAAATGCCTTTATCTTTAGCTTTACAGAGCCACACATTTTCTACCATATTAATTGATATAAACCAAAAATTGTGATAATGGACATTTCAAACACAGATAAAACTTCATAAATAATTATATTTAATGATTGTCTCTGACAAAAAAAATGCGTAAGCCAAATTGGTTAAATTAATAGATACTTTCTACCTTTATTTATACAGTTAATTTCCTTACTCTGCTTTGACACAGTTATGGAACTCTTGCACATATACTGAACTTATTTTCTTATTACCAAGATGGCTGGGGCAATCCTATTTTATTTTACAATGGCAGTTTTCCACTGACCTTCAGGGGAGGAGACACATAATGAGTTGACAAACATCAGGAGCATTTACCTTTCTACAAATCAGTCTCTTATACTATATTGATACTCATTGTTGTATATGCTACGATGATATTAAAACAGCAAATAATTTTCCAAGTTCATGATATAAGTAGCTGACCTGGTAGCTCATATTTTTATGAGGTTTCTCCTCCTGTTTTCTGTTTCTGCTGGCTTAGCTAGCATAATCATCTTAAAGCTTTTGTTTTCTTGTAAGTTATGGAAAATTTAATGAACACCAATTTCATGAGTTATGATATTTTGAGGGGGCCAATAGCCTCATTACATCCTGGTATTGATCATTTCATAATCATACCATTGTCCATTTAGGCATTCATTGCTCTATTTGGCCCAGAATGATCTTATGGAGCCTTGAGTTCCTGTCCCCACTAACCATAAAAACAGGGTTATTGGTTTTTATGAGGGCCTCATCAGTGGGGCATTGAGCGGGTCTTCTCTCATTAGCCATTGAAGCCCCACCTGCAGCACACAGAAAGCCCAAACTCCATTGCTCTCAGTGACACAAACACTATCACGCCTAGCCAGATAGCTAGCTAACCATCATGCAAAATTTTAAGCCAGCTTTGTTTGCTCACAGCTGAGGCTTAAAAGAAAGGCAGGGCCAGTGCAGGAAAGGGCCAGCTTTGACAATTTTCACACAAAGGGAGCACTGTTGGCTAACAGTGAGCAGCCTGTTTCTGGGAGGTTTGCACTGTTCCTGGGGCCCATTTCATGGAACAGTTAGCAAGGCCAAAGGCAACCCGTGGACTGGAGTGATAGTTAAGGCTTTTGGGGCCAAACCTGGGTCTGGCCCTCTGGCTCTCCCCTCTGTCCTCCAAACAGTTCAGAGACTTTTACAAAGCCAAGCAGGGACGCTGGGTGCTGCAGGTGTCCCCTCATAAAGACCCACATCACATGGGCTGGTGGACTGACAGACTTGGCATGAATTATTTTTTTTCCTCACCACAGGTGTTAAAAACATCAAAGTCACAATAAGGTGCCATATACACATTATAGAACTATAACAATTTTTAAGGTTGTAATATGTGCACATAAAGTTTTCAGACAGTATAATACTGTTTATTGTGTGTGGACAATTACTTGTCAGTGATCTATTTGCGGATTTTATAATACTTAGGTTGTCTTGAGCATTAAATATAGAAAGCTGTGGTTGATTCGTTCACTCATTTTGATGCATAAAAATTGAGCCAGGCCTCATCTTAAGCCATTAATCGCTCAAATCTGGGCGGAGACCAAATAATTAATTTCATTTGAGTATTCAGAGGATAATTTTTCTGCCAGAAGGTGCAGTTACAACAACTGTCTAAAGGGACAGTCTTGGCCTCTGTGTTTGAATTAGCCTCAATAGAATTGAGTGCCCAAAAATATGGTTTTCCTGGTGAGAAGGGTATGGAGAAAGAAAGCATGCGAGTAAAGAGAGGGAGATTATTATCCAGGCTTCTCTCCTCTTGACCACAGAGTGGGCATAAAGAGCTCGGCGCCTCATTGATGTCAACCCTAGTTGTGCCTGTCCTGTAGTTTTCAGTTTGGTTTGGACAGAACAGGCGGCCTGGCCTACAGGGGTTGGGAGGACAGGGCCCAGGGTTTCCCACATCACTCAAGGGCCTCTGATAGGCGGTTACACAGGCCGGTAATGACAGGGGGAGAGATTTAGTATTAAAGTCTCCTCTGTTGCCTCCGCTGCTGCTGCCTGACGTCAGGCTGTTAAATACGGGGATGAGAGCATGGCATGGCCTATGGGGAAGGGAGTTAGACCTGTCTTAAGTATACAGCTTTGTGTGCGAGAAGCTGGCTGGGTTTCCTTAGGAGTGTTGCTAAGGACACAAGCTGTACACAGCAAGTGGAGAATTTGAGATCACAGTCAATCATTAAAGGGATTTGCATCTGCCATAAATATGAAGTAAGTCAAGGTAAAAGGTGATAAGACTGGATGAAGGACGGACATTCTGACACAGTGACTCATTCTAAATGGCCTATATTTCACTGAGTGGACTCTGGGTTAACACTACAATGTTTCTGGCCAAAAAAAACAGTAAAATTATTCTTTATAGTGTTTAGTTATTCGGTAGTCCTGGCTTGCTTTCTTTTCAGTTTTATAACCACTTTGCCACATACAATACTGGGGGTTTTCCCTGGTTATTTGCAGAGCATTATAACAGTTGAGTTCATGACTAATGAACTTGGGAAGCCAACTAGATGGTTGGAAACTGGTTTGAAAATGCCCTATACTCACAACTAAAAGACTTCATTGTCTTTGTCAGTTTGCAAGTCAACCGTACAACCAATACTCAAAGCAGCTCAGCAACATTAAAGCAGCCGATTGCTGCACCTGCATCCACAGATCATCACACCATTGTGGCATTTAAAGAAAAGGCCTCAGTCAAACACGTCCCCTGACCTTCTCTAGCTAACATAAACTAATTAGGCTGACTCTGAAAGGAATGGCCAGCCACTGGATTAATCAGCCTCCACAGATCTGGACCATGCAATTCTGCTCTGGCCAGCTCTCCCCACTAGAACCTCATTATCTCACATTTTCAAAGGAGCGCCATGGTAAATAGCAGGAGGGGCTGAAGGGATGGAGAAACGGAGGAGGTGGCAGTACAGGAAGGGGCTTCCCCAGTTCCTCTCTTCTCACATTGGTCTCAGAAAGGAAATGTCAAGCGTGAAGCTTCGAGAGTGGTCAGTACCGTTCAGTCCAGCAGGCAGCACAGAGGGGGCCTTTGTCCAGCATCACTTAGCGCCAATTACAGCCCGTCAAAATAGTTTTTCTGCTGCGGGGCGACGTGTTAATGGGCCCAGCGTTGGGTGTGAGGAGCGACCTTGTCCACACACACCAACCAGGGGTCAGGGGTTAATAGGGCCCCTCTGATGTGGCGGATGAGATTTCGGCAACCTTTAGCCAGTGAGGGAATGCTAGGACAAAGCCTGTAGAATGTGATACAATTAGGCATAGAGCAAGCCATGCTGAATGGAGTTGCCTGGGATGGTTGCATTGACCGGGAGCAGATGAGTCGGATGCTGGCCAAACAGGTGCCAGAGAAGGTCAAAACCCCTCCCAAATGCAAAAGAGGACCCAGGTGAGGGCAAAAACACCAGCCAAACTCACGGCTTTATGTGAAGTGAGCAGCAATTAAAAATCCTGTTGAACAAATGACTGCTCTACCGGACACAAAGAGGGTCTCTTTGTACTTGTGAAAAGGTCAGCGACTATCCAGCCCTCTGTAGCATTTCCCATCCCAATCCTGGAACCATGGAGCTGAAGCTTGGCTGATACAGAGGACTCGGCCAGCAAGCCTGTAGACTGCCCTCAGCCAGACTTGGAAGCTGTCTACTCCACTCTCCCATATGAGAAAGTGAACTTGGCCTGATTAATGTCTGACCATACTGTGTTTCCTCAGTTTAAGTAATCAGTGATTATCTGATGCAAGATGAAAAAAGGACAGGCAAAATCAAATGTTCATGACATTAAAAATTGTTACTATGAGTGCCTGGTCTGGGCATTTGAGCAAAAAGCCAGGCCTCCATTTACACCATAAGTGTGGGAACAGAATCAATGCCAAACTACCCATGGGCCCTTAGAGGACCCACAACACTGGGTGAGCTAGAGACTTAAAAAAAACCATAGACCACACTGAACAAATCCAACCACATGCAAGGCTGTGGGAAATGGCAGATGACATCTATCTGTGAAAAAATGCTCTCAAAATATTTTCTGGACTTACTCGTGTACAGATCATTCCCCTGCACCCAATCCACTTGGAAATGGCAGTGGTAATCTGGCCCCCAGCTTCATCTACTTAATGTTGAAATAAAGAAGGTGATTGAACTCAGCCTCCAAATTGGATTTGTTTAATCTGCATCAAGTTTGAACATCCTGTGTAAACACAAGCGTGTGCAGATGCCGGAAACACCACGGCTGGAAACGTAAATGCCCATGGTTGACTTTGGCAGATAATCAGAACAGCAGACGGGGGGAATGAGGCCTGAACAGAGGCTGGAGACCTTCAATTGTTTCTGGAGGTACTTCTTCAGGTTAAACAACAGCACACTGAAAAGGCATAATTGAGGGAAACAAAAAGTAAGTACAAAAACTGATGAAACTGATAAAAATTTGTGTACTTTTTAAAAATTATTTTAATGTTAAATACATTAAATAATTGCTTATCATTTTAGGACATTATTACCTTGACATATTTCTATAAAGTGATGTTTTAATTAGCCTTACAACCCCTGGGAAAGCATCTGCAACCTCTCTCCATAACCTTTACACCAAATTCTCCTTTGGCAAATGATGTGGAAGCAAAACTGAATAAACACAAACATCATTAAGAGTTCATGTGTTCCAGTTAAACAACCCTTTGGTTAGACTCTCATTTCCTTAATGGCTTTGCAGCTGTATTTCACCCTATGTTAAGTCACAAATCATTGGCAACCACCATGGTTTCTTTTTCTCTTGTTTTCCTCAGAGATAAGTGAAAATATGACTTTGCCTTGATAGGATTTATTTGCCTTGCAGAAAAGGCTGCACCCCTTAAAGCCCTGCTCATTAGGGAGTGTGTTTTGGGGAAGGGGGGAGGAGGAGTGAAGGTCATCAGAGGTTAATTCCAATCGCAGTGCCTCCTTGAAGCAGCATGACAGCATGTCTCCTCTGCTCACAGATTGGATGAGTTCTTGGTGATCAGGCTGGCCTGATGACAGTGTGTGGAAGAATCTCAGTCTCTCTCTCTTTCTATTTCCCTCATACACAGGCATACAAACATACTCCTCTACATCTTTGGCGTTCACTGTTTAGTTGGTTTGCTGTGTTTTGGTGCACACATTTGTTTATTGCATACGTTTATTCAAGGCAGTAATGGTCGTAACTGCAAAAAGATTTGTTGTGCTATGTCTGCCACAACAAAGGCAAATTCAGTAAACCTTATTCTAAACCTAATTTGGATGTTTTGACAGTTTCACTGTTTTCTGTGATTTATGGTGCGCATTGTCTGGCAGGGTTGTTATGTGATTGTGCTACCCTTGTTCTTGCTGTTGGTTTTTATTGTTTTCATCAGCACAAGCTCCAGCTTTATGAGTTATCAAAGTACTACACCTTGATCTTAAAAAAGCAAAGAGAAAGAATGAAAGAAAAGAGAAAAGATGAGAGAGACAAAGAGGTGACCACAGAGTGGTGAAGACATAACAGCAAAAAAAGAAAGAAATTGTATGGGGAAAAAGGAGAAAGAATGTGAGACAAAATGAAAAATAAGAATGAAAGACAGAAAAAAGAAAACAACGACAGGCGAGAAAGAGAGGGATGTGGGCCATTCATAAGCAGACTTCTCCAAGGGATCTCGAGCCAGCACACCTGCTACTATTCACTTCAGAGGAAATAGACACTCTGTGGAAGAGAGGCTCTTGGCCTCAGGACAAAACCGCTGCAGCGCCAAATTAGAAACAGGAAGGACTGTGGGTAAGGCTCAGATTAAAAACGCACTCCCCACATGGACTCAATATACTGCAGCCCTGATCCCGCTCTGGAAACCCAAAACCCAACAGCACTATTTTATGTCCTAGTCAACAGAACGCCCACTGTTTGCACAGTGACAGTACAGAGATTCAGTCCAATGTCAACCCCTGAATGTTGGTAAACTGTGGCCTTATAAATGCAGCCTATTCTAATTAGGAAAAGTAGCTTCTATACTTTATCTTTCTCCAATCACAACTAGGATACATAATAACAATGCGCCACAACAACACCAGGACTCCTACGGGACACTGGAAGGTATATTATACCAGTATTAACTTAAGTGGACCCGAGTGGCCTCTTGCACTAGCCAGTCTCTGGTCTATACCATCTACCAGCATCAAAGCCAGGGGGATGTGACTCACATAAACACACACCAAAAGGGAGGACACTACACTGAGTTTCCCACAAACGACCATTATAGCAGTTGATGTTGTCAACAGGCAACTAGCAAGAATTAATGATCCATAACACAGTCTATAAAAGAGTGAAGCCAGCAAGAGGTCTGTGAATGTACCAGAATACGAAATGAATATTGATATATGCCTGTTGGCTCCCTTCTGTGACCCTTGACCTCTAACAGGTTTCTTCTCTGCCGACGGGAGATTTAAGGTATTTCCGGTTCTTTCGCATACACTCTTACCCAGTGTGAGTGAAAATGGGTAAAAAAGAGATAGGTTTGAAAAAAATAAAAAACACTACCTCTTAGAGGAAAAAGTATGCACTCATTCTCATACAATATTTCCATTTACTCATGAGCCTGTCCAAGTAGTGTGTTCCCCTCAATCTATCATTTTCACTGCGGTCACCGATGGTAGAAAGGACTGCTGTAATTATTTCTACAGATATTGAGGACATCTAGAGGTTGTTTCTCCTCTCAGAAAAACAGAACTACTCCTTTCTCATAAAAGGTCAAGTTTTCATTATATGAGGCTCAGTGAGGATTCACAGCAGGATCCCTGTGTGTAACTGAATGAGCAGACAGAACAAAGGAATAAAAAGGAATAATTGAATCTTGGAGGAAAAAGGAAACAAAGGTGGAAAAAATCACAAGTCCAGCTTTGGGGTCGAATCCATATTCCATCCACTGCTGTCCTCCTCCAAACCAGCTTGTTTGATGTGCTGTTCTTCTCAGCAAAGCCTTTGCTGCATGGAAGAGGTCATCACTAAAGACATGAAGGGCCGCATTCACCGCAGGTCTGCTGACTGATGTCTGAGCCAGGCATGCTGATGGATGTACACACATTACACCAGACGGGAGTGTGCTCAGTTGTGCGACTCCAAAAGGAAAACCTGCCATGACATCACCCAGGGGAGTGCAGGTGCAGGGCTGGGACAGGAAGTGAGTCACAGGAAGCTTAGTGAGGCAGACTTTGCCATGCCAATGACAGGCTGTGGGAGAGCGGGTGAAGAAGTGTGAGTTACACCTTGTAGCTGTGCTGGCTGAGGCCCGCAGGTTGTGAACCTGCTTTATACATAAACAGGCCTCTCTCATCTCCTTCTGCAATCAGTTTGATGAGGCCTCCTGTCTGAATAAGTGACTAGCATGGAAAATTATTGTCTCCACACCATTGTACAAGTAGTGTTACCAGCAAAATACAAAATATTTCATGAATATGTGGAGAGTGTCTGTGCACGGACCAAAAATGGTTTTACTTGATTTTTTACTGTTTTTTACTATTTATTTATTTATTTATTTATTTACAGTTTTTCCAAGTGTTGACTGACAAATACATTTTTGTTGTCATCCATAAATACATACCAAAAGACTGACTGGGTTGTGGCACCAAACCAAAATTATTCACATTTGGCCTCTCAGATTAGATTCATAGCCTAGATATTTGGCCAATGAAATCAGAAGCCCCAGCTGGCAATCCTCAGATTAATTTCCACCAATTTAGTGATGGCTTCAATATACATTTGTTATTTATTGGAAGTGATATCATCACAGCAATACTGAACAATCGTATTTCACATTGCAGATATTCCTTATAATGTGCAGAGCTGATTTTTACATTGCATGTATTTTCAGGTATGTAGTTTAAAAAAAACAACATTGTTTTTTAACCAGAGCTGAATTGCATGGATGGATGGATTGATGAGATGGTGCATGTGTCCTTGAGAATGGATGGCAGTCCAGTGGTTTATACAAAGCTTATTACACTAATGAGAAAAGTGTGGGGATTGGATTTGTCTCATACCACCCAGGGAAAGGGAGCCTGTTTCCTCTGGTGCACTGCATCTGGAAGCAGCCTCCTGGTAATCTGCTGTAAGTACAAAAGGTTCAGCACCAGCTTGTTCTCATAGACCACCAAGTGAGGCCCTGAACTACATAACAGGTCTCCTTTTATAGCTGGGATCAACTGATGCTTAGTGTACTGGTTTTGGCCTTGAGCTCCTCAAGGTGCAGCAGTGACACTTAAAAACTTGCGAAAGTGATATTAGTGTCAGTATTCGGTAATCCTATCCATGAAGACCATACCATGATTATAAAAAGGGAAACAACTGTACACCTGCATATCTTCCTTATCTCTACTGTTACCAACAGACACAGAGGGAGGTAGGCAGCTCAGCGGTACCAGTGAGACAGTGCTGAGGATGGATTGTTGCCATCTGCTGGCTAAAAATCAAATAAAAGGTCAAATAAGATCATGATCTTACAACTTCATCTGGCCTATGTGCATAAATATATATAGAACCTGCAGTTGTAAACTGCCTAGTATGAAATATGCAACAATAGTGAAATAATGTAGATACACTTATAAATATAAAGGTAAAAAATGCAGCGGATTGTCTGCCAAATGCAACTGATAAACAGCTAGATCATATACAGTATGGAGTAAGCCTATGCTGCATAAGGTAGAAAATCATATATGCATTTGATGTGTGTTCATACCCATTTGACATTATTCACCATTTATTTTGAGCTTTCATCACTACTGTAAGATGAGTTTGAACTTCTTACATTACCAGCTGTGAGTTAGAACATTATTGATTTGAAGTTGTGTGCATGGTAATGCGAAAGATTTAGTGTGTCAGAGATTGACATTTATTTAACAGGCATGCTGGGGGATGTCATGTAGCTCTTTTTTGATTGATGTCTTCACTTCCTGCTACAAAGATGGAGACCGCTCCCGTAACCACAATACCCCTTTCATGCTCAGGGTGTAGGAGACGCCCTTCGGCAAGGTTCCAGGATCAGTCAGGCTCACCCTTCCCCCCAAACCTAACTGTAACCATCAGAGGAGTAAACACGACACTGACCTTAGATCAGTGTCTAGAGGCAAATCCATCCTCAAGACTGTTTTAGAAGCCCATATGTGGCCCATATGGAAGTCTTTCTTGTATCGTCTGTGGAAATGTGTTAGTTCACAAACTGTGCACTCAGGTACACATCCTGAAGTTCATTGTTTTTAAATTGCCAGATGATATTTGAAATACAAGTATGACATACATATAATACAATTCATCTGTTTTTTTTAATTCATCTTTTTTTATCCAAACCTACTTTATCTCACCGTATTTTCTATTATTGTTATTATTATGATTATTATTATTATTATTATTATTATTATTATTATAGTAGTAGTAGGTAGTTAGTTAAAACACAAAGAGAGAGAGAGCATTTTTTCACAGTCTTGGGTGAATGAAATGTGAACATCTCTGACATCAAATCATTTGTTCTTCTGCTCCCTTTCATCAAATGACATGAAGTGTCTTGAATAAGGTCTTCTCCATCCTCTGAGGTTTCACTGCCTTGTAATCCAGACCATCTTTATGGCAGACAGGTTTTTAACTCTGTATTATAATTTAACTGCTAGACTATTTTGCTGTAAGTATAAGGCTATATAATGGCCTATTCCACTGAGTTCCAGCCAGAGGTAATGATTTCAGCATGTCACTCCAAGCAAAGTTAACAGTGATTGCATGGATGATTAGCTCTTACAGTAACGGCAGTAGTAGAATCTGTTTCGGGAGCAACTTTGCAATATGTTTTATTAGTGTCGCTTTCATTTTCTACATGCCTTTTGTAATGTGCATGTACCAACTTGTTAGATAAGTTAAGTCTAGTACATTTGTGCCACATGTGCCTACAGATGCATATGAATTCATACTTGTTTGCATGTGCATACGCATACATGCGGAAGAATGAAAGGCTAAGACTGTATATATGTAAAAGTACTATCATCCGTGCAGTCATTCTGGAAAAGTAATTTCCATATTTGCTCTGCTTCTGAATCTGTGGACGCCCGACTGTTTGATGTGTTCAGAGCTGCAGCACAGATGCCACAGTCTTAGCTATGCTGGACGTCATCTCGCTGGCTGTTCTCGGAATACAGAAAAAAAACACCATGTGCACCACCTCTAAAATTAGTGTATGCAGCATACAGAAGAAAAGATCTGAAGTAAGAAAAAGACTGTACAGTGGCTGCTGCTTCTCTTCACTGCTTTACATTTTCATATCCCATCTTGGCACAAAGCCAGCCAAGATCTCCCATAGCGACAGATCCTTCTGTTTCATCAAAGATACACGGCATGCCACATACTTTCCAATTCTGGGCTGGCCAGAAATCTGGAAATCTGATTTTATAACCCTTAAGATTTGAATTGTTTGCTGCTGCAGATAGTTTTGGTGTGGTTTGCTGCGAACCAAACAAAATGAATGAGCTCTGCCACGCTTGTGGGTCCCAGCTTCCAGTGTTATACTCATCAGTTGTGCGGCCGCTCTGTTGTGTGTTTGTGCGTAAACAAAGACAGCAAAGGACACCTTTAACTGATTTACCAGATGTTCATGGAGAACGAAGAGGAAAATCTGTTTTAGAAGAACGACTTTGCAGAGGTCTGTGTAGCAGGTGAAGAAAATGTTGCCAAGAAAACATATCTTACAGTTGTGCCTTTAGAACTAAATCAAGGAACACACAGTCACAAGTCCAGGCTGGATTCTTTGCTCATCAGATTTTCCTTTTGCCATTAACTACATGGTTTTATAATCCATGTTGTGCACACACTATATAAAAAGAATTCTGGATACTGAAACATAACAGTGTTCTCTATCCAAACCAGTGGCTGACCACACTTTGAGGTCGTCATCTGCGATGACATGATGAGCCTGGAAGTCAGTCAGTAATGGTGGAGATAATAGGTCCTTATTACTTCAACCCTTGACCTCTGTTCTTAGTGAGAAGTTTAGGAGTGGTCCCCGAGGAGCTGTCTGATACAAGTGTGGCTCTACAGTGAAAATCCCCAAGAACATGAGGGAACAGTGGCCAACTCACAGCTCAACTAACCCAGTTTAGACAGGATTGGGGTGCAAGAAGGGACTGCTACCCATGTGTCACCCACCCTGGGAGCAGTATTTCCACCCAACCCAATGAAAGGTTTATGGACTTCAACTATAAAGGCAAGCCACTAAATCCAACACATTTTTTTTAACAGAAACACCCCCCTCATCCTGCCTCTTGGGTTATAACTGAAACATAGGGCAGAAACTTTTTTATGTCAAAGTTTTTAGTGTTGATTTTTATCAAATGTCATTAAGTGTGCCAGCGCAGTGACTTCCTCCTGAAGTTCATTAAAGTAGTGCAGCTACTGGCAGAGGTATGTACAGCCCATGTGTGGGGTTGTGGTATGGTGGGGTCCGCAGAGGAGAAATGAACACCAGATGGGACCGAGGGGGGGGGGTGGAGATGCAAGGTAAAATAAAATTACACATGCAGAAGATTGGAACAGAAATGTGGTAGAATAAGAGGTGTGTGCGCATGGGTGTGTTTGTGTGCTCGTTGGGAGGATATAAAATAATTGTATCGTTGCATCATCTGGAGTAGACGGGTGTTGTGAAGCCTTGGAGGATAAGAATGGGTAAACAGACATGATCTGAGGCACATGGAAAGAAATACATTTCAGTGTTTTTACTGCCCATGAATAAAGTCTCACGGCTCCCTCTAAATGTTTTGATTTACATTTCCTATATGAGTAACAAGCATATCTTTGTTCAATGCACATTTGTTTTTGAAGAGAAAAAGCCCACCAGGAAACCCTTGAATAGATGATTGAAAAAACAACCACATTGGTTTTCCATGCAAGCGTATGCATGTGTCTGAGATTGAAAACCAACATTCCTTGGTCCCAACGTGCGCTCACATAAAAAACATTCTATTTAGAGCATTTTGAGCTGCCTTGTGATCCCTCCAAACCCTTTCTAATGCAAACACAGCAAGAAAACGCAGTCAGTCAAACTCCACAAAACTCTCCCTCTCTGTTTCTCCTCCCCCCTCTCATTATCTGATCTGCTATTGTGGCTGTGGTATACATTTTCTGTGTGTCATTCTGGAGTAGTTTAAGTCAAGTCAGTTTAGTCAAGATATTCAGTGTTTCCCTTGAAAACATTACATTATGAACATATTGACTCAGGTGTTCATGCTTTGAGCTGTCTTACTGGAACATGTGATATGTTTTGTTTTTGCCAGCCAGCCATCCCTGCTGTCTGAGCGAATAAAACATGACTCCTAAGCTGTTTTCGATATCAGGGTATGGTATCGTTCATTATCTGCTGCTGCTCAGTTGTTTTGTTAAGCATTCTTGATAGCTGACCATGGATTTCTTTCTCCCCCTAATACTGAAACATATCAGAGCCTTCTGACTCAGCCAAACTCTAAAGCGAAGTGAATCTGTCTGAGCATGTGCAGTATGTAGACAGGTGCAGGTGTGTGTTTGTTTGTCTTCTTTAATTAAAGTGCCAGTAGGTTCTTTTCTTGCTCCAGGCCTGTTGGCCTGTCTGCCTGAATTGTCTCGAATCTCAGTATAAATAAACTGTGCGCCCTGTCATGCCTTCCTCAGGAACTACACAAAACAATTACAGCTTAGAGATAAACTTTTTGCATTTGTCAATATCGGTTTGGAACAAAAATATTAAGAAAAACACAGCGACTACCATTCCCAGGGAATCTTTGCAGTGACATGTAATGCATGAAAACATGCTGTGATGTTTTTCTAATCCTCCCATGGGAGTTGATCACATTTGTGAGCTTGTAACTAGTCTCTCCCATCCTGTGACCCTACACCCAACTGCACTTCATTACACTGGTGGCACCCTGACCCAGAGCTGCCACTTTTCTCTTCTTACTCCTATTGTTGTTGGTTTCCAGTTACATTTACCAAATGTGAGCAATGCTTGGTTGGCAATCAGTGTTAGAAGTGTGAGCTTGTCATGTAGTGTTTTTTCAGCTAATTTCAGAGATAATCTGATACTCTAGGTTTTTTTTGTAAATTCAGTCGCCCATGTCACCTCCTGATATAACGCTGACTGATGCTCAGGAGAAAACTAGCTAGGGAAAATTGGAGTGACCACATTGTTTCACGATAAATACACATTATTTATTTACAAATAAAGTGGTTATAATAGAAATAAATACAAAATAAAAATCTGAGCATTATACTTCATGTGGTATTGCACCCATTTCGAAATGTACATCAGAAATACATTTTCAAAACCAGTAAAGGAATATTCCTCTGATTAAAATATTTATTTTCCCAACTTTATGTAGACATAAATATATTCATATATAGGTTTTTTCTTCTTCCATAGCTCTGTTTTGTTTTTCTTTCATATAAATAAACGTCTTCATTGGGAAACTGGGTGTCCATAATAACCTCTGATGTCTCTTTCAGTCTTTCTTGCCCGCTCCCTCCTTGTATCCAGACCACTGTCAGTGTCTCACCGGCAGCCACATCCCTCCACCACCATGTCCTGGTAATTTTTCAGGATGACCTTCTCATATTCATCCAAGTAGAGCAAGGAGATTGGGCTGAGGTCAGTGGGCACACAACAGGCTCTGGGGATGTTTGAGTTGACTGAGTTGACCAGCGTCTGCACAATGGCATGATTGGTAGAGTTGAGGTGGTCTGCAAGGGGGAACGGACATTCCCCATGGCAATAAAAGGCATGGTAGCCAGGGGGCGCCACTATCCACTCATTCCACCCCACATCACTAAAGTCCACATACAGGGCATGCCTCCTGCAGCTGGCCTTATGCTGGTGCTTCCGGCGTTGTTTGCGGAGTGCAGCCTGACGTTTTTCCCGTGTGTGGAGTACTGAGTCTCCGTGGCCGTCGTGGCCATAAGTCACAAGTAGCGGCCGTGCCTGAGGCCATGAGTCCTGGTCCTGGTGCAGGGACCGGCTCACCCTAACATGCCTACTACGTCTCTGTACATGCTCCCCATCTACTCCCCCATCCTCTGGGTGAAGCACCTCGACCATGAAGCCATGGTTGTCATTTTTCCCAGCGGTCCACTGAGATACAGCAGGGCTTACGTCAAAGCTCTCCCAGCGGCTCAAAGAGTCCTGTACTAGCCGAGTGTCCAGCAGACGGGCCAGAGGTTCACCACCAGTGGCAGGAACTCCGAATATCTCGTAAATGTTGATGCGATGGAAGCCACCATTGGATGCACTGTTAGCAGTGCTGCTGTTACTGGAACTATTATTGGGGGTCTCCACTCCCATGACCTGATCCCTGTAGATGCGTAGTTCTGCAGAGGTGATGAGCTCTTCTTCAGGGATAGAAGTGAGGTTGAAGTAGAACTGCTGGGTTGTTTTGCCTTTCAGGCTAGCCAAGGCCTCCATAGACTCTACAAGAGATCATAAAAAACAATCCCAGTGTTAAAGGACAGAAGTGTGACATATATGCCAAGGATGGAACAAAATGGTACAAAAACAACAAACAGCATTTTAGAAAGCCTAGTTTGAGTTAATGAATACACTTTAAATAAGGACATTGGTCAAGGTGTCTCACATGGTCACTCTCTCTTTGTCTCTCTCTCTATCCTTTTCACTCACTCACATGCACCCAAACACAACTTGCAGCCTTCTTTTCATGCAGCCAGCCAAGCTGCCACGTGGTTACAGAGAGTGGGTGTGGGCCATTGTCACACAGACGTAAGACATACATCAACGCTTTGAATAATGACTCAGAGTAATAACAGGCAAATGATGATAGTGATGTAATGCTATCATTAGTCTCGATAGTCCATAAATTTGAACTGGTTAAATGTCAAAAGATAAAAGCAGTGCGGCTCCATCTATTGATAAGATCAGACAAGCTATTCAGATCTCAAATGCCACAGTTGCCATAACGATAACTGTCTGCAGTACACAATTCCCGCTTTAAGTGCATATAACCACAGGGAGCCATGTATGGCAAGTATCATCTCGTCTGAGTGTGGACACAAAACCAATGGGAAAATCAATATGGAATTGATTCGAAGAACACTAACATAAATGCTAACTGTTGTATTAACCTTTACTGAAATGTCCAGCTCTACATATCAGCTGTAAATCCAGTGCAAATGGACATGGTTCTTAGCCAAAGACATAGGCAAAAGAACAAATGGAATCTATAGATTGCAAATGGAAAACTAGGTATGTTTTTTTAAATTTTTTTTTAATAGCTTGAATCTGTGCTAAATATCTTAGTCATGGAAATACTGTCCTTTTTTAGCTGCATGTAAGACATTTTGAGGTTTATGCAAACCGTATCATTGGTTTTCCCCTTTATAGTATATAGTAAATGACAAAATCTTATTGGAAGCTGCAATTTTCTTTGAAGCAGTCCCACCTTGAAGTCTCATTACAAAGACCATAGATGATGTATAGACACACTTTTTAATCTGTTTGGTGTGGTAAAATAAACACAAACTTTGAACTCTGGTTTTTCAAAGGAGGCATTTTGGAAATTCCACCATCTCATCCTAAACCTCCTTCCAGAGGCACAAAGACCTCAATTAGGCCTATCACTCCTCATTTGATGTGGGAAAGCCCCCTGCCTCTCTTTCCCTCTTCTCTGTCCCCAATCCCTCTCTTTCTTTCCCTCCTCAGCTCCTAAATCCCCTTCTCTCTGTTCCCTTAGTCCCAAATCCTCTTTTCTTTCTGTCTCTTGCTCTGTCACTTTTTCTCTTTCCTTCTGCGTTTTCACTCTCTCTCTCCCCGTCTGTCTCTCCTCAGAGGAACGGCTGTGTGAACATGTTGAGACTTGTCAAAAACGTGTGAACCACAGATATGAGTGTATCAACATTCCTAATTTCTTTTTGCGCTGCATGCCAAAACAAAAGATAAAGGCTAATGTTGGGTTATTCATCATGGACCTGTCTCTGGCGGCCACTTCCTGTATAATAGTGGAAATGTTCTATTTGGCATGTAAAATGGTTATTTTTGAAAACTGATAGTAGTGAAACCAATTACCCTACTGAAATTAATATCAGCAGGCAGATGGGATGAATGATTAAATCTTTCTGCTTTGAAGTGTTGCTCTTACATCTGTAGATACATGCTTATTATATGGAATAGCCATCAATTCCACGTTTCTTGACATGGGAAGACTAACAACTCTGCAGCTCTGTTAGCATAGGATGAAAGAGCCATGGGAGCGTATGTAAACACAGTCTGAACATATTCGTAATAGCCGGTGGTGTCAAGGTGTGTGCTGGCCCACTGCAGAGGTTTCCAGTAGTGGGCCGTGAGCAGTCACTCAGCCTGGCTGCCCAGGCCAGGGTTGTTTGTAGTGTGTCAGTGTAGCCACTGGGTGTCATTGCACTGGACCTCTGGAGAGCACCCAAGCAACCACTCAACCACCCCTCTGACTCAGCCCTGATGGAAACTTCCCCACTAAAACACTTAGGACTCTGTATACGGACTCTAAACTCTGTAAAGCCCCTATGGACTTGGTAACGTGTCCGTTGTATAAAAAAAATAATAATAAAAATGGAAAATTGACTATATACTTACTATATGTAAGTTACTATATGTGACAAATATACAGCATAGATCATTTTAATATTATAACCAGGTGCAGCATCCGCTTTATTTTAACTTCACTTGTTAGATTAATTTATACAGCTTGAAATAACCCACTATCAGAAGCACTGAATAAACATAAACATAATTCACTTTTACCAAGGTCTTTGAACCATGTATATATGAAAGTGATTCTTTTGAGCAGCATATGTTTTCTGGGAGGTAAAATGGATTTGAACTAAAACACCGAATTTAACAATCAGCGTGTAGCCACCATATAAACTAAGTGAGCAGTTCTGGTGTTATTGGAACATGCGTAATGGCGCACAGCGCGGAGAAAGGGGGTGACTCCCGTAACCAAGATCTAATGTCGGTCTTGTTAAAAGTGACTCAGAATTCAGTCTGACACGGTGACTTTGTCATAATGCGTGTTAGTATAATGTCATGTCGTGTGTTATTGAAGTAATAGGGTGATGACTATCACCTGCGCAGAGGCACACCGCCCTTTATCCTGCTCCTGTGGTGCGTGTCTGGAAAAACTGTTTTCAGAGCCCACGCAAACACCATCAATTATTAAGAAACAAATTACCCCGGTGATACCACCTCCCCTTGATGTCTCTGAAGCCGCTGCGGCAGGGAAATGTTTGGTTAATGATTGTATCAGCTTCATCAACTTAATTAGTGTTGATCACTTCGTGTAATTGCGCGTGAGTTTTTTTTTTTTTGTTTTGTTTTTTTTTTACCATGGCCGTGAGGTGTATATGCGACGCTAAAGTTATTAAACAGTTGCAAATAACTTGGACGCGTGTCACCTTTAAATGACTAACACTCCATAAAACAGTGAAGACTGTGGGGTTGCGTCTTGACGCACTGAGTCACGTTTAAATATAGGTTTGGATTGTCTGAGAGCGCAGAGGAGCTCTCCGGCTGACAGGTAAAGGTATGTCACTAATACATACCTTCATGGTGAAAGCTTCTAATCGTGTTGGCCTTGCTGGCGGCTCTCTCTGCGTGTTTCCCCATGCTCTTGGGCCGTTTAGTGCTGTGGTCTCCGTTTGCTGAGTGCATGCGGTAAAGGTCCACCATGTACTGCGGCACCACAGCCTGCTTGCTCGGGGTCGGCCTGCGCCTCAGTCCAAACATATTGAGAAGCCGAAGCTCGAAATCGTTGAGGAAGCTGTCCGACTGCTCTGGGGTCTGCTTCCCGGATTCGCTGTATTTCCTCCGGCCGACCTCGGGGATAAGTCCCGTAGCACCTTCCAGCAACACCTGAGCGAGCAGCAGTACCATGAGAGAGCGGACCACGGCGACCATGATCAGTCAGTCCCTGTGGAGAAAGTTGGTCTCTGTCAATACACAGGCGCTGAGGTATTGACATGAGGTAGACACAGCAAGGGACTTCACTCCAGCATTCCTCAAAGTGTGTGTGATCTCCCCCCCCCACCACCTCATACAGTAGGAATGATTGAAGGAGAGCAGGTTAAAAAGGGAAGACACCTCTTTATTTTGAAGTGGAACAAAAAAAAAAGGGGGGGGGGCTGCGAATAACAATGCCGTCGGCGATCCAGCGCGTCTATCTGAAACACGAGATTGATTTTAACATTCAACTGCAACACGAAAATATCAAACTGATGAAATTATGAAAACGAGACGAA
>JAPQRQ010000017.1:9527813-9551959 GCA_037367365.1 Apogon talboti
GGGTTAAAACACACAGCCCAGGAGAGGCAGTCAGACTGTGCACAAGCGTCTATTTGCAGAGGCTTTGACGGTCGTGTATAATCATAAGGGATAGGGTTACTTCAAGAAGCTCGCAGGTGTTAGATCTGACGTGCGTACCAAGGCCAGATGTAGCCCGGGACAGGACATTAAAAACATCAAAAGCTAAATATCACCTGAGTAACGCAACCTACAAAGAAAACAAAATACTGTATTCCTATGAGTTTTTTTTTTCCGACAAACTCCTTAGTTCACAAACTTTTACGCACACACCCAGATCTGTGGATTTACAGTTGTGGACCACAGCTTTCCTCTTAAATCTAAATCTAACACTTATTAAGATTTTTCACAAAAGCGTAACCGTTTTGGGGTTTTTTTTTTGTTGTTGTTTTTGTGTTTTTTTCCGTCCTCCACACAATCTACGACTTTTACTTTACCTGACGAGGAAGCGCTGTGTCCGGTCGTCGTTCCACCTTTGGGCTCCGATAAATTCCACATTAATTCGTGTTAAATCCACGCTGCTTCTCCTTGGGGGACCAAAGACAGCCCATGCCCTTCGCCGATCGCCTCTCGCACATATTCTCACCAGCTGCACTTCGGGTTAAGTCTTGGTCAAGACGTAAAGGAAAAAAAAAAATGTTAAGTCTATGAGGAAGCGGATTCGCGTAGGCAGGAGCGATCTAAGTATAAAGCGCCTTGGTTGAACATCTTCAACAGAGAAGAACTCGCAGAGGCAAAAAAGTTGAGCGTGTCTGGCTTTTGGAGAGATAAGCGCACTCAAGTGTTGCTCCTTGGACCTTGCTGCTGCAGTTGGAGAGCGCGTCGCCTCTCCTCTGTGCGCCACGGCGTAGTGGTTCAATTGATTGGTGCCTTCTCTTCCCCCAGCTTCTCTTTTTGTCGTACAGTGATGTCACCAAGGGGCTGTCAATCATTTGTCCACTAGAAAGCACCTCCCGCGGACCTCTAACCCGTAGGATGCGAACCTTTTCATGTCTGAAAATGTCTAATAAATAGACGGATCACCGTTTTCATAAGATTGCGTCTTTTTTTCCACATCATATGTCGTGTTGGTTGAGTGAGACCAATTGGAATGGTATTTTTTTAACACATTTCTTTTAAACAAACTATGATGACATTAAACTACTTCTTATAAATATTTGCAGCCCTTATCTCCGTAATACTGTAATTCCCCTTAACCTCCTAGGACCCACTGTCCACGTATGAGGACAAGAAATTCACAGCTTAATACAAAAAAAAAAGAAAAAGAAACAACTGTCCACCGCAAATGACATTCCATAAATTTTTTTAAGAATGCATCTGAAAAAAATGTTGCATCATGATGTTTCCAATATAAGCAATTATTTAATTAAAAAAAGCCCAAACTCAAAAACCTGTGGGGCTCCTGGGTCTTAGGAGGTTAATGTACCCAGATATGTTTGAGAACCACCTTCCCATCTCTCTGTTACAACCTGCTCTTTCATTTGCTTGTGTTTGGGGGATATTTACATCACTTTTTAATGCTCAAGTAACTAAAATGACTTGTTATATAGTATCAAGCCAAGGACTATTCTCCTGGATTTGTCCAAAGAAATAAAATACACGTCAACCCCTGCTACACTGGTCTACAAATGACAAAAGTGCAGGTTAGCTGATATGTTTGACATATATTGGTTTATGTACAATAGATTTATAAATCTTCCACCAGAAAGAACCTGAAAAGTGAATGTATTTTAATCTGCACACAGTGTTTTGAAGTAGACTGATAGCTCTGAGATAAACATTCCTTTTGAGTAAAACACGTTCTCTCATTAATTCTCAAAATTTCAAATTTTGACCCAAGACTGTATCTGAAAACTACAACCAACCAGCCTTTCTGACTTAATTTGTCTTTATTAGACACTGTAACTTGGTAAAGTCTCAGTACTTTTATTCTGGAGGTGTTTTTTTTTTTTGTAGACCACTGCTGTTATACACACACACACACACATATAATTGATCCAGATGGTTAAATAGTTGGATGAGATTGTTTTTCGGATTAAGGCTGATCAGTAATGGTAAAACAATGTGTTACTTTTGTGGTTACGGAGATTAGACACTGCACAGGCTATCACATCCGTCTGCTCAACTTCACTGTGTGTGTGGGTGTATGTACATGTGTGTCTGACAGCAGAGGTGATTTATACATGCTTTCTTGTGGCAGGATTAATCTTTTCATGTTCATTCCAATTTATAGCAGTTATTCAATATATCACTGGTGGAGCTTGGCTGCATAACACACAGTAGCTGTCTCAATTCTGCAGTACAATGAGGCCCAGGTGAGACCAGGACATGAAATAGAAACATAGAGAATCTCAGATAAACTAATCAGATCTTCTGTTTCTTAACATATATGTGCAGGATGCACTGTCAGCTGCACAGAGAGTATTTCTGCTTTGGGGTGTAGTCAACAACGTTAATGTTTTGGTCATCTACATGAGAAAAGTCCCCATTGATTCCTTGTACTGACTTCCATTAGATGATGATGGAGCAGTTGGCTGTGTTTTGACCAAAGCACAAGACCTGTTTTCTGTAGAGAGATGGCAATAGATTAAATCCCACAAAGATCACAAGATATCTTTGTCTCCTTTCAGAACAATAACATTTTATGAGGGATAATCCCAGATCATCCACTTAGCAATTAAAATACAGAGAGGCTCGTGGGTGCATGCCGTTACCTGAGTGGTGGTGTGCACTTCTTCTTGGCCTTCCCCTGACTGATTCCAAGTACTTTTACATGCTTTGGTTTGGAATCTTTTGTGAATTTTATACTTTCCAGTCAAGCATTTTAAAAGCAGTTTAATAGCACATTATATCGACTTTATGGCTCCATCACATTTTTTTCCAATTAATGTTCTCTATTCCAGTCATGTATTTAAATGTTTTTTTTCATTCATAAAATAAGAGTATGGGATAACATGTCTCCTCATTCATGCTGTATAAATTTGCTCCACTGTAGTGTTAATCTGTTGGCAGTGATAGTCGGGGTTCCGCTGTTGCCAAAACACCACTTGGTGAACCTAGCGCTCTAAACCCAAAGCCAGGTAAAAGCTGCACGGCATTTAGATGCTTTAGATTGGGGGATAAGGCATCACAGAGTAAGCTGTGAGTATCTTTAATTACCCGAGTGAGAGGATTAGAAAGAGAAGGCTTTATCTGATGCGGTTTTTCTTTTTTTTTTTTTTTCTGTGTTATAAGTGTGTGCGCCGATTAAACGGGCATGTGAAGGAGCGTGTGTAATGAGTGCATGTACATACACATATTATTGGCGTGCATGTCTTGGCACAGCTTATGTCAAGGCAACACTGTGGAATGTGTGCAGCCGTGGCCGTTGAGGGACTTGATCAGTGATGCCCACAGTGGTCTGAGAAGATCACGCGGGTGTGTGGGTTTCTCAACCTGATACTGTATATACTGTATCATTGTTTTTGGTCAGATACATCATGCTTATCTAATCAGAGCTGCTGATCCAATTACAAGCTGATTGAAAGGACAATATCACAGAGTGAAACCCTGGCACCCTGACAGCGCAGGTAGAAAGATATACTATCTGAAACATAAATGAACGACCTGCAGAGGAGGGCTCCGAGACACTAAACTGTGACTCAGCCGGACCATGTTGACCCAGAGCGACCGCCACCATCACTAGCCCCCCCCACCACCACCACAGCTTGCATTTGTTTGTACATGATAGCTGTAAATAACCTCTTAAGTTACAGCGTAAATGTCAAGGTCAAGATGAGACACTCAAACATTAAGGTTTGCTAGAGTACCATTTGGGATCATTAGGATAGTGGTTTACAAGTTCTTTTTTTCTGATGACCCACTTTTTTTGTCAGACATGTTGTACTCTGCCACCTCATCCACTAAAGAAAGAGAAAAGCATTATTCATGTATAAATGTAGCTTTGTCAAAACATACACATGCTACATGTTTTCCCACACATGTATACATTAAACAACACTAAATACATTTTGTGGATATTTTTTATTTTATGTCACAATAAAAAAACAAACAAAACAAACTCATTTTAATGGAACTTCAAGACTAAAATTAAGTTGCAGAACTTCAACGGTTGACAGAGGGATCGTGACCCTGATTATAAAAAACAATGCATTAGAACATCTGTATATCCCCATAACAATAGTTTAGCTATATGACTGTTGTTATCAGCTTAAACTATAATTCTTGGAAATCCTTTTGTCCCAGAGGTAAGAACTAATACGAACCGTCTCTGATCCAACCCTGAGGCCTCCAGTCTGAGCTTAGACAGCAAAGACCACTCAGTCACACAAGTTTGTGACCTGTGACTCTGTTCAACTCTTTTTCTCTACGTTATTTTTTAACCCTTGTCATTTAATTTATTGCCCCTTTTTGACACATGGAAGACAAACTGGCTCTAAAATCCAGGTTAGTGGAGCACCATCGCCATAACTGGTTGTGTATCATCAACAGCACACACAGGTGCTCACCTAAGTTCACATCAGTCTTGGAAAAGAAAGCAAACCTTGGTCTACCATAAATCCTGCATAATATTTTCATTTAAAAGTCAGATTTCTGCATTGGTATGTTTCATTTATCCTTGGGGAACTCATTCAATAATGAGAGGATCACCAAAAGAATAATATGCAGTAAACCACCATCACTGGCATGTACTTTTGCTTCAGCTAATAGATGTATCTTTTACTTCTGTGGAAACCCCCTTAAGGGAGAACAATGTGTAATACATTACACTTATAACAAAAGTATAATCATTCTATTCAAGGGGGAATATTTGTGGTTATTTGAGGGCGATTAGGATAGAATGTGTTGGTTGTTTTAATACGTAGATCCACAGGAACAGAAAAAGACATGGTGTATTGTCCTCCCCTCACCAGGGTCCCGTACACGCTCATTTCTTAACATGCCAGAGTATGTGTGTCCATGTGTGTGTACTCATGTTGTGCTGGATGTGGATGTCGGGGCCGTCTCTTGTCATCACGTACATTCCAGGAGTCAGAGGGCAGACGAAGCCCTGAGATGACACTGCAGATCCAACTATTAGCCTTTCACCTGCTGTTAACAGCAACTTGGCTAGACACAGGGCCTGCATTCCTCCACTTTGAGACAGATGTAGTCTTAACACACAGTAACATGCCTACAAGGAGATAATCTTCAGAGATGCTGCTCGAAACCATGGAACAATTTGTTGCTGTGACTCACCTCTAATTCAACGCTCGAGCGAAGCTGTCTTTTTAATTTGGAAACCAATATAAACTTCATCAATCCACATGTGTTTGACAGGAGAAGCACGACTGCCGGGCTATGCAGAACACATGCACATGGCGCATAAAAGAGATTGTGGGGAAATGGGACACATTTCATATAGGTTGGTCCTGAAATGGAAACCCACCAAGGTCAGAGACGGCCAGCTCGAAAGCCAGAGTCAATATTTATGGATACTGAACATGTGGCACACTTCTCTACCCACTAATTTGAGCAACAAGTCCACCTCCAGATTATATGGCCTCTCAGAGATCACAAGAAAGGGTCCAAACCTTGCTTGCATGTTTCAAATATTGAGAAGCACGTTGAGGTTGGTCGCTGTGAAGATAGAAGCTGTGCATAATTTGGCAAATTGGCACGCAGTTTATTTGTTTGTCTTTGAATTTCCTGTGCGAATAGGCAAGCTTTAATCAGGCAATGAGGCCTAGCTCTTTATTCAGATCTGCACTTTGTAATCATCAGTATCATTTGTACAAGCAGTGTATGATTGTTATTATCACTTTGTAAAATCACGTCGCGTTGCCTTTTGTTTGTACCGGTTTGATGTGTGGTGCCGAGACTATATAACTGTTAAAACACCACAGAGCTATAAAAATTCTATCAGTACACAACATTTCACTGTATATGGACCTCACTCTTTAACAACTTGCAACAGGAATCATATAAACACATGGACCATTTAGCACACTAGTTGAGATGAGAGGCAGCTACTTCCATTTTAGAGAGAGAGAGACATAAATACAGGGATCTGCCCTTTGAATGCAGCTTCACTCATAAAGACACCACGCGTCACTCAATTATACGTCTGCATGATTAGAAGCTTGGGCTACGTAAACAGCCAGCGTCAAGATTTACATTTTACAGCTTAAGCACAAGCAGCTGTTTAGAGGCTAAGGAAGGAAGGAAAACACTTTGCAAGGACCTATACATAAGAGAGGATCGGGAACTGTAACACATCCAGCAAAGACGCTTTTGAATTAATATATTTATGTAAATCTAATTTTGTTTTTTTTTGTGCTCAATCATCCTGCTTCTGTATCTTATAAATGTGATGTACGTGTGTGTGCTGCCGGGTTTAACGGCAGCACACACACGGAGCTTGTTTCCGAGCAATTGCATATCCTTTAATGGTTTAGGAAAGCGAGGGGACACATAGAAGCATCGCGATAGAAATGTTGTGACCTTCACAGGCAACAAACAGAAGCTGACAGCGTTTTCAATCACTCCCTGAGCAAGATGAAGGAGTAAAACAGTTCGTATATTTCATCTGTTGTGTCAGGCCGTAAGCAGTAACACACACTGTAGCTTTGTATGCCGCTCACTTTAACAGCTACAAAAAATTTAGATTAGACCCATGCATTATGTACGAAATTGAAATGGTCCAAGGGTTTTATCTGTGACTCTTATTTCATATGCGGTGTTCCAATAAGGTTAACCAAAGCTAACTCACCTAACAAAAACCAATATATTCCCACTGTTTAAGGCTAAACATTCTCAGATCTAAGTTTTGAATATAACAGTTCTGAATGTTAACTTTGGCTGTTCTTATCGAAGCTTGTAACACTGATGCATTTAGCAGCTATAGTGTAGGATTTTCAATGCTGAACATAGAATGTGGGTGGCCGGATGTACTTACTCATAACTACTCATTTGTATGTGCACATGATGACTGCCTTGCATACCCTGCATCCATTTGGAGCGTTGGAGGTGCACAGCCTCAGATATTGGTGCTACACATCTGTAGGATAAAATATATAACATTAACAGTAGGATATTGTAGTATGTGCGTTTGTAGCTGACTGACAAGGCTTGGTAGCTGTAGCCTGTTGATAGAAACCTGAGGGTGGTGGCAAGCCGCTCTGCTGAGTTCAATGCCTACTGTGTGGATTGGGGTTTATAAGCAGCAAGCTAATCCGACAGAGCAAATCTTCAAATACTGGAACTGTTTCTCATCATCGATTTCTACTACTGGCAGAAGAGAAATATATTTGTCTTTTTTTTTTACAATGTTTTTTTTGTGCTCTGCAAGGTCTACAATGGCACCATTTGCCTCTTCTGTGATCTCAGAAATAATAAAGTTCTAACCGCCTTCATGTTTATTGTGCACTTCATGCAAATCAAATTTGACACCATAGTTATTCAACATCAGCGTCAAGTTGGCCAAATAGGAAAATCATGTACATGATCACGGACCACACAGAATTAACTTAACTTGACTTAAAGGATAATGTTATATAATATATAGTATATAATACCAGAAAGAATGCACTAGTCATGTACATTTTAATTGTATTTTAATAAATTCCAGTCAGTGACCTTGACATAGACCTCCAAATACTTATATAATACCAAGTACATATGAGGTGTTAACAGGTTTCTATACACAAATACTACCACCAGAGATGGTAAAATAGTAGCCATCAGAGTTACTGTTAGGTCCAAGCACAAATAGGCTGCTTTTAACCTACAGATAGGCTGATTAATTGATCTGGGAGTTACTGATTTCACTGCCGCCGACAGCTACTATTGGCAAAATTTTATGAGTCATTGAAAGTTTAACAAGTGCTTTATCTACCCTGTAGACCGCTGGTAGAATTGATCTGTTCTTTACAATCTGAGTTCTGTAGTGGGCCTCTTAGCGGCATCCTCCAGACATGTACACAGTATGTAGTACATATAAGTCTTGCTCATGCATGCATACGAACATTCACTTTGGTCTAAACAGATGATATGATAAAAGCAAGTTTATCTACAGCCAAAAATGTTACTATTTATTGCCCCCTGGCCAAAGTGTGGATGTCCCAACCTGCATATATACTAACTAGACTGGTTATTGCATAACGTATCACCAGCTAAGATGACAGATCTCATAAGCTCCATATTTTTGCTTCATTTTTGTGTATTTGTGGAAAGAGGAATCATGTTGTTTGTCATGTTTTAACTTTATGACCAAAAACTGTTAAAGGATAGTGAATATTAAAGTTATGCAAACTCACAATAATATTGTTAAATGCTCCACTAAAACAGTATTTTGAATAAAATATTTTTTCTTCTTCCATGTGGCCCAAAAATACTTAATGCAGATTAAGATTTGAGTTTAGAGAAACTGGCTGTTGTGGTGTAAGAAACCATATAAGAAGAGAAAATGACATGTTATTATACGCGGTCTATGCTTCTGCTAATTGCTTATCTCAGGGTTTTAGAGCTTTGAGCACTATGCGCTTCTAAAACTGTATTGTTACCTTTAACACTATACATTCCTTTTTCTTGCCATTCAAACACAGTTTCACCAGGGCTGCACGTTGCCATTGTGGAAAAAAAAAAAAAAGTCTTCAACTCGGTGTATACAGTCCTAGCTTTTACATTTTTGAAACTGGCTCAGAACAAACCATTTCTTTGTCACATTTCATTATCATGGTGTTCTGCCCAGTCCGATCCCAGTCTTTGAGTTTGGAGTGAGCAGAGCAGTGGAGTTGTCTGACAGGGATAGAGAGGAGGCTAGTGGGCTATAGGGAGGACCTGATTGTACTCTGGCATCCACAGAATGACATTATAGCTGTGTGGTTTCATGATAATAATAATCTTCAGAGCAGCTGTATAAACATTTAACTGACATCCACTCCCTGGGCATGCAGTATGTATCTTTAACTTCAACTAGGACCAGTCTGATGCAACTATTCATATCTCCGCCCATCTCTCTCTCTCTCTCTCTCTCTCTCTCTCTCTGTGTGTCTCTCCCTGTCTGCTTGAGATACATGATCCATGTTAGTATTTGCTGTAAATGTCAGTGGAAAATGAATGTTCACATCACATTAAGCTTTCAGCATTTGAAAGTAAAGCACATGTTGCTAGAACATTGTGGGATGATTTACTGTGTGGACTAGTACAGAGCAGCGACAGTTGTCTTGTTTCATTCAGTTTCAAAACTGGGAAACAGTTTTCAGAAATTTGGGACCCAACAGAGGCCAATAAATTTAGACAAACCCTAGCTCTGGCCCCTCACAATGTAGCCTATTTCCTGGTAACATTTGTCTTAATTCGTGGCAGTTTGTGTAAATATTTATGTCACTAAACTAACTGTTCTGTATACAGTAAGCCCCCCAATCTTCCTTGGAATGTGATTTAATTGGCGGTTTCCTCTGTTTATCCTGTTTCATTCGGTTATGGGCGAGCTTACTGTAATGAATAATCAGGTAGATAAAGTGTAGCCTTAAATTAAATGTCCTCCTTTAAGGAAATCAAATGAAGGTTAATACCCCTTTCATGCCCCCTGTCTGTAATTCACATTCTCTCATCACATGCCAGATTACCATTATGTGTCATTTGTAATACAATAAACAGACTCCAGATGGCTTGGATTCTCTTGAATATACACAGAGCAACAGAAGCTATGGAGAGAGCTGCTGTATTTTAGTGTGTAGTCACTTTATTTTAGACAGCCAGACCAGTTCTGTCTGTGGTTTAATCTCATCTATTGAGTCAGGGAAATTAAAATCACAGATTGATAATTTATTTGCTTGTTGCCTGTTTCAGTAAGAATACATGGTTGAGTCTGAACAAACAAAGCAAGCTTGAAAGTGTTTTTGTTTCTCTTTTGGCTGCACTGCTCCTCGATGTTTGACTTTGTCACGCTGGCAGAGTAGTGAGCTGTATCGATGTAGTTTCCTTGTTCCTTACACATCTTTGACATTGTGCAGCAGAGCAGACAGTGTAAACAGAAGGCAAGAAATGAGAGTTTCTGATCTCCCGATTCATCTTGGCTCCTGCCTTGTCATTGCATGCTGTGCTTTTTATATCCATATCATGGAGTTTTGCCACAGGACCACAAACAGACATGTGTGAAGGCTGGTTCTTTTCCAAAACACACTAAAAACATATGCATGACATATGAGATGTCAGCTGCCTACTTACCTAAACACCTCTTTTATGATGGCTATCTAACATCCGACAGTGATTTATCTGTGATTATTTGGCTTCTCTCCATTTGGGGCAGGGGACAAGGAAAAGAGCACTCGTTAGGTTTATGCATGGATCATTGAAGAACACTGGGCCTCTTGTCAGTATGTCGAATTTTACCCCAGAATGAAACATTCTATTTTCCTAACCTGGTTAAGTAATCACATTACCTAAGACTCCATAAAGTGGAACAAACAGTAGCGTATAACCCTGACTTCGTTTTATGTGTCTTGAGTGACAGATTGGCTTTCATCAAAGAGGCAAGCAAAGAAGTTATATAGTCATTTTGCTATGGTAAGAATACTAAATTGATCCTCATATGTAGAACATCTGGTGAAAAGCAATTTCCACCCAAGTGTTTTAGTATTTCCTCCTAATTAATTTCACATGTACATGACAAGAGTGAGCGGCCTCCCAGAACCAAGGCACAAAAGCCAGCTTTGTTTCCCCATTAGAAAAGTCGTCTATGGTTCCTGCTTAAAAACTCTCTGGCACATTGACTCTTGAAATCAGTGCTTGAAAGTAACATTTTGGGGAAGAGCTGTCACATCTCGTGCCTCAGTGGCACAGGAGGCTAAGGGTTTAGATTTACATTTGGTCAAGTGGTGACCCGTGGAGGAAACAAAGCGTGTCAGGCCGAGTTCCGTGAAACAGGCGAAGGTGAGAGAGAACAGGCACAGAGCCTGCACAAGAATGAGTGAAAAGTGAGTGCTAAGCCACCAATCCAAGCCATAATGAAGGAGTGTGGGTTAGAGGCAGAGTATTAGAGGCAGTTCTTGGCACAAAATGCTTGAAATTGTCTGCCTTGACACACAGCACCTTAAAGTAACAATTACCTGAAAACAGTTGACAGAGGAATCCCCGTTAAACTGTAACCCTCACTTTTCGGGTTGATCCTTTTAAATGTAAACATCCTCATACTATTAGTTATAGGTGCACATATCGATGTTAATTTTGCAGTAGATAAACCATTTATGTTGTGTTGTACTGTATGTCAGAACTGTCTGAGAGACAGGTGTCTGTGTCTGTGATAGGTGGCTGTGAGACACAACAGTTCTTGTTAATACTTGTCCACATGACAAGTCAAAAGAGCTCCTACACCATTGGCGTCAACAGATGAAAAGTTGGCTTGATCAGATTAATCATTAAAGTGAGAGATATGAGCATACCGCGGCATTGTTTTTATACAATCTCAATGCCGCTCTATCCAAGACCTCTGTTTGGATAGGGCGTCTGGGACCACCTGGATGAATGTAACTTTTGTTTGCCAAAACCGCATATTTCTCACCTGAAGGTCTCTTCTTTTACAATGGGTTTCCCCCCCAGAGAGTCAGAGAGTCTGTTTTTCATCCCCACAAGCGCTTCATCTTGAGGGGAGATGTGATGCATGGCTACAGAAGAAATAAATGTCCAGAGGTAGCTAGAGGAGGTCTTGTCTGTACATAGGAGAACAAGAATGGGTGGTATTTACCCACACAGATGCAGAGTGAGATACAAGCAGGTGTTTACAGGAATGTTTGAAGTTGAAGGGAGATGGTGTTTTCCGATTAGAGCCCACAGGAAGACTGACACTGTAGGTGTTTCTGCTGACACACAACCAAAAGTCCTTATCCTTCCTTATCTTTTCATTTCTGCTTCCCATCTGCTACGTGTTTTTGTAGCTGAGCTTGACTTTCAACTCAATTTGGCACAGTGGAAGCATGACATATTGCCATGCCTAACATAGTCTTTCTTTGCCTTTTTATACAACCACTGACAACTAAATAGCTGCTGTTTGCCTTCTGGGTAAGAATCCATTACAGTGCCCTTCAGGTCAGTAACTGTGTATCTGTTTGTAGGATAAAGACTTCAAGAATCTGTATTGTCCCGAAGATATAACTGCTATAACCTCCTTGTGAAGTTGTGCTGCGGCACCCAGCGCTGCACTGACTGCAGTGAAGAAGCCCTTCTTTCTATTGCAGCTTCAAAGCATTTTTCCTGGGCGGCAGAGTTACAGGCTCTTTGTGGCGTGGGTTATTTGTCAGAGGGTTTGGAGAGTGACTTGTTTCACTCTGTTCTCTGAAAAAAGGCTTGTGCGTGAGTGCTTGAGCAGTCTAAAGTTACAGCCGTGAGCCCCAGTATTACAACCCGATGACTGACAGGAAAAATGGGGTGAGCTCTTTTGCAGGGTTCTAACAAAAACACCAATAAGGAGGAGAGGGAAACAACAGATTAGACTACTGATCTCAATCTGCCCTCCTTTGGTTATTGGGAAATAATAGCTCTGAAAAGGAAGTCATTTAAAAGGGCCTTTAATCAATTCCCCTTTGACGAGCAAAGCGCCATGAAAGGCTGGAGTAAGAGGGAGAGGGAGAGCGTGCTCCTATAGCTCTGAACGTTTTTTGGTGTGGGGGAAGTACGGGAGAGATGGGCTCTAATTTGTGTTCTTATGGTGTCCAGGCATCTCCAAAGCACTTGATCATCACCACAGCAGGCCTTGATGCCATGTGTGAGTGTAAATGGTTCCAAGGCTCCCTGGTGGTAAAATCACATTGCCAAAATGACCACCAACTCTAAATGAAACACTACCCCCTTTTTAAAAGGTCCCATTCAAAACCCAGTGGTTTTTTTTAAAAGGCGCATAAGGTAGCAATTTCCCTCAAATATGGCGTAGCCCAATAACTGTTGAAGAAACTGACACCATGTCAGAGCCAATGAAAGGATTTTTTACAATAACTATGAAGCCTGTGCTAGATCTAAGATCGTAAAAATGGTAGTAAGGAATGCTACAATTATATACGAACTTGTGCAACCTGAAGAGTTGTATTACTGTACTACGTCCTTGCCACCACTGTACTACGTTGGCTCTTTTCGTTTTAAAGTTACATCAAGAGAAGAAGGTCTGTGTACAGAGTGAGTGAGTGCTTTGTTCATTCCAAAGCATGCACAAATCTGTTTTAAGTTCAAGAGAGGAGGAACCCTTTAATTTAAACCCTTAAAATGAAGTCATTCATTCCCTGCTAAACTGCACTGTGACCCATAAGGTTAGGTAAACAAGTGTCCCTTGCATTACTGTCAAAAGACCCAGCCCCTTGCTCTGCTGTGATGTAAACTCCCACTATCCTGTTACACTTGCAAGAAGTTAAGCTGAAGGATGGCAGAAAGGAAGGGTTACATTCATCTGTGCGCTTTTGATGACCTAGGGAGGGAAAATCAGTACCTGAGACTGTTCTCAGGAAGATGTCCTAGGAAGAAAACCATGTCTTGTTCCAAAGCAGAAAACTGAGGAAGAGAGGACAGGCCACAATGCGCTGAGCCCAGCAGGCCTGCTCAGATCTATTACCAGCTCCACCTCCAGTTCCAGCACAAGCTGGAATGTGAAGAATCCTACTGGGCTGGGGTTCTAGTGTAGGGGTCCAAACCTCACATTGCTGCTCACACTCAGTTTTCCTTTACTCTTGGTATTGTATTTGGATAGGTGATTGTAATGCACCAGGAATGCAGAGTAATAGCTCTGCGGATAGCTGCTGACAAACTTGACACTTACTCTGAATTATAAAGTGTACAAGAGGTATTTAGCTATATATATATCCCAAATATTAGAAATATATGAATTAATCAGATTTTAAAAGAGAGTTTGGATTAAATTCAAGAAAATCAAACAAACGTCCATTTATTTAAAAAAAAAAAAAAAAGAAAAACCTGGATCAGCAAGATCAGCAGCTCTGGAATGAATAAGAATTATACTCTGGATATCCCTAATGTGACACTAATTGCTTCTTAGTCTGTCAGAGGACAAGAGAGAGAAGAGACAGAAAGACAGAGGATGAGAAAAAAGAGGGGAGAGAGAGTACTGGTGCTGACTGAGGGCAGTAATGACTGCCAATGGAATGCCTACACCCATAATCCTCTCTGTCACTGCTGACAGATCCTCTTGACCTCTGAACTCTTGATGTAAGGAAGGAGAAGAAAGGAAGTCACAACTTAATAAAATTACCGGGTGGTTAGCACTTGTTTGAGCGTGGCAGTTGTCTCTTGCTGGTGTTCTGTTTACACAGGTATTGCAAGTTGCTATTAATCCCTCAATATTCCATTTGAGGAGCAACAAGAGTTTAACCTTTTGCTGTTTTGGATAGGCCCTTTGATTGTGTCTGTGTGCTTGTGTGCACTCCAACACATAAAGTCAAAGGGCACAGATTTCACAACAACAGCAGTGAATGTAAACATCGAGTTTCATGGAGGTAATATGTCACATATTGTAGCACACTGAAAAAACACAACTCCTGATGTTTTGGATGGCTATTTCCCTTCTGATGTGGGCATTACAGTGTTTTCCTGTGGTTTGCCTGGCTAATCACTCACACATTACACAAGTATCTGCAGACCTGACCCAGTATGTGTGTGTTGGAGGTGCACAGTGATCTATATTTCAGCAAGCAGGCTAGGTCTGAAGACATGGGCCAAAGCTGTCAAAAGTTTGTCATCGATTCTCTCTGCCTTGTCATCAGTCTTATCTGATCGCACTGTGTTACTCGCTCCATGTTCTCCTCCCTCATGGCTAATGGAAACACAGACTCCCAGTGCTCTGGAAATTCAAGGGAGGGCCTCCAGAGGGCCCCTTAAACAATTTGTGGGTTTCTATATAGTGAATGTATTTATGTATTTTTCCTGCTCTGGACAGCAACTAGAGGTGATGTTAGTGTATATGGACCTTATGTGTCACCTATTTGTCATTTTGTGGCATAAATCATCTTAATATGCCCTTTGAAAAGAAAGAAGAGATTTATGCAGTGTTTTGAGTCTAAATGTATTCATCATTCATTCGTCACTGAGTCACTGTTTACACATACCCGACCAGTATAGTGCGTATGTACAGTAGTCACGGCTCCATCAGCTTCCTGAATTCTGCAGGAACTTTTTTACTCTCACTTGACGGGCTTTTTTTTGGTTTTGTAAATGTTAAGTGGGCAATATTTAGAGACACCTACTGGTAAAGCTGCAAATTGCACCCAATCGATTGCCCCACTCACCCTCCCCTCTGGCACTGGTGGCTGTAAAATACGTGAGTCAGTGTTTGTTTTTTAGTTAAGGAACACTATCACAGCTCCACATGCAAACATAATAGGTGATGGTAATAATAGGGATGTATACTAGGTGATGCACACTAATGAGAACACTATTATGAGCATTATACTCAATTTCTATTATTAGATCCTCCTAAATAGGGTACCCCTAAATCTAGCATCTGGATGAAAACACTTTTTTTGAACAAGTTCTTTATAGCAAATTTAACTCACATGACTAATCATTGGTGCCCACCTCAAGAGAAGAAGAAAAAGAGGTACCATTAACATCACACATATTTCCACAAAGCATGAAAACATAGCATAGCTCTTTTTTTCTTCTTTTTTTTCAAGGTATTTTAGCAGTTCCCAAACAACTGGTATTGTTTCAGGTTTGTGACTCCTTCTACTGTTTATGACACTATGTGTAAAATAACCACATAACCAACTATATATTGCTACCTTATGATAACACTATGAAGCTTTGTTTATGTGACTTAAATAAACTAGGTAAAAGCTCATTGACTTTTTTTTCCTATTTTGCTAAAATTTTCAACTAGTTTGCTTGAAAATTATATAGAAGCATGATTAACAACAGAGTGTAACATTTACATTCATATACACTAGTATGTCTATGATTTTTATGTTTATTCTCAAGACCATATGACACTATAGGATGGTACCATTGTGCATGTTCCTTTGTGTAAGTGTGTCATCATCATGTTCGTGGCCCGGCTCTCTTCCTCCTCCTCTGCTGCATTGACAGTTCGTTTGACAAACATGCAATCACCGTAGTTGCAGACAGCCCCTTTAGTTAGGGTAGAGCGCAGTGTGAATTATGGTTGAGATGGAAACCTTTGAATTATGGGTAAGCTCTGAAGTACCTCTCGTCCAGAGAAAGAAGAGGAGGAGGAGGAGAAGGAGGGATCTTCACAGACTTATGCCACAGAGGAGTGCTGACAGAGACCTGGCTCGGTAAACTGCAGCAGAACCAGAACAACAAGAGGCTAACCCAAACATGGACCAGCAGAACTGGAGAAACCCAGCTTGGCCAGGGTCAGACGGTGCATCTCACCACGAGCACAGCGAGGGAGGCTGACGGCGTGTAACCTCTCACCAGACGCTCCGCCATTTGCTTAAGCCAGCACTGCGAACACGCGCTTGGAAAACAGCATTGCAGGCATTCCTGCCTAATTGTACATTTGTCCTCTTTCAAAGGGAAGAAGTGTTAGGCCAGATACAAAGAATCTTGGGATAGGGCGATAGGGCCAGCATCCGTCCCTAGCCTCCTGAGGGCTATTTAAAGGTACAGTAGGCTGTATTTTCCGCCGCACAGTGAGGCACCCACCCTTCCGCCTGGCTCCATATTGGAACCAGATGCTGCTGGATGCGAGGCCCCACTAATTTAAGTGGACAGGGCAGATGGAAGTGACTCGCCCTGCATGCATACCACCCCCTGTTGGCTTTCATGTGATGAAAATCTCTACAGTATGGTGGAGAGGGTCCGCTCAATAGTACACACATGCACCATACTTAAACGTGTGCAGTGATTGATGAATATAACATGTACACAGGTTTACAGATGTAGTGTCAATAAAAGCACATAACCACAAAGACACGGAAACATAACATCATATGCAGAAACACCCTGAAAGATAAGACAAAGAATAATTGGAAGAAACACAGCATTTTACAGCTGAGGAAAAAGGCATTTCAGCATACACCCTGAAATAATAGTGTAATCCTGAAAATAGTGTTGGTAAGCCCAAATTGCGGCCTTCACAATTGTCATATTGATAAAGTCATGTGGATTAAGAAAAGATTCATTTTGGTACAAAGTCTGTTTTACAAATTTAAGAAAGATTATATATATTAGTACAAAAATGTTTTGACAGTGTCTGAAAATATATGTGATATTTTTGGCAAGTGTTACACAAGTAGTTTGGCAGCATTTTCCTCTAAATTTATATTAATTCCACTCAAAATCCGAAATGGTCCAGCAGATTTTGCGCTTGGCCTCAAAGGAAAAACACTACTCACAAACTTAAATGTTCTTTTCCTTGTATGCTTTCCAAACATTCAGTGTGTATACTACTGAATATCTCCACTAGTAAAGGGCTAAACCCCTGTCTGCAAATGCTCATCAGCTGGTGGGAAGACACTGATGCGGCGCTAAGCCTGCAACTCTATCCCACCATAAATTACAACAGCTCCTAGCAACCATAAGAACTATTGTATCGTCCCTACGTGTGTGTGTGTGTGTAAGAGCTCATGGGGTGTGAATTTGAGTGCATGCGTCTATACGTATGTGTTTGTCTGCATAAGAAATAGCCCTCTATAGTGTGTCTTTTGTCTGCTGAGGTGACAGGTAATTGAGTCAAAGAGGATGGAGGAATTATGGCTGGGAAGCAATTTGAAACGTTGCAAGCCTTTAGAGCCAAACCCTCACTAGTGGTTAATTGCTGTGTGACACAGCCACATGCAGCTCTTGTGCAAGTCAAAGTTAGCATGAAATGAAAATGTAATGCTTATCTGCTTCGGTACATTTTTTAAAAATACATGGAGTGAATCTTGGAATAACAAGAAAAGTGCAAAAGCAGTTTATCTGAAAAAAAAAAGTTCTTTAACAAATGAGCAAACCTGGATTTAAAGGTTTGAGGACAATGAATAGTCTCACATTTTGATCCTCTCTGCCCTGTCATGATGTAACAGCACATATATTTAGAAGACTAGTCAACAATGTTGCTTTGTACTGACAGGCACACACCTCTCATCTCATCCCTTGGGATCATCTGGTGAATGTACACTAACTGTGAAGAGAAAACTTGCAGATTGCACAGGAAATTTCCTCTTTGATAGCATATGTTTGTTTAGCTGGACTTGGTTGACCTGTGTTGACCTATCTCCTCAAGCTCAGCGGTCCGCAGCCAGAGCCCTGCCTTGCACCAACAGCCAGCCACCAACAGAACAGAATTTACTACACTGCTCAAACACACACAAAAGCCTTGTCCAAGTTGTTCCTGTTTCATGGAATAGCAATGGAAGGTGTCTTTTTATCAATTAGATTTAATACACGGAAAACAACAACGGCTGTTTTTGTAGGCCATATGCACTAAACGCTCTAAAAAAAAGATTTTACAGTGGTGAATCTTAAAATGCTATGCTATTCTATGTTTGATATATAAGAATTTTGTAGTAAATCTTATTTTAATGTGTCTGTTGGTAAATAGTGTTGAATTTATGCCATAACCATAGGTTCTGTGGGTGAGTGGCATTGTGGGTTGTTGGCCACTGCATGACCTTTGTTGCGTTATGGTGTTTGGGGCTTCAGTCATTGCATATTAGATACAAATGCTGGGAATCCCCTAAGAAGTGTACAACAAACATCCCTGATCTGTGTGGAATTTTGTGTGATTATCTGAATAGAGACTGAAAATGAAGTAGGTGGCTTCTTGACAATTTATCTGTAATGTAGCGTCTGGATCCGTGTATTAAGAACGCATTTCAAAACCATGGAATCCAAGCGCTGCAACAACACGCACATATATGCATACAGGCATTAAGAAACCCACACAAACACAGAGGGGTTAAGGGGTTGCTTTGTTATCATGGAGGTGCCCTGTGGCTGTGATTAAGCGTTGTTTTCACTATCCCCCTGGTGTCCTAAAGCTTAGCTAGATGTCACTGCTATGGCAGGAATGCTCGAGCGAGAGAGGCCAAGAGGGGGTCACAGCTAGGATGTAAACATCAACATTTTCTTTCTTAAAGGGATTTAGGCCCACTTGAAGGGAAAAAGCTCTACCACAGCACAAACCCTGCTGCCGAACTCCACACCTGGCCTTAGGCGCAGACCTATGGACAGCTTACCTTCCCCTAATCCTCCATTTAAAACCATTTGTGGGGCTCAAAACTGACCTTAGATCAGCATCTTAGCGCAGCCACGGCTTAGTCAGCATCGGGTTGTTCCTGCGTGTAGGGATTGGGAGAAGGGCTTTAGCTACAGATTGCTATCAGAGCAGACAGACTTTTACGCCCTCTCTGGAACTATGCCATAGAGGGCCACGGACAATAGACCCTTTGTGCATTGCTGATTGACAGATCTACTCATAACAAACAGAGTAAATGGTAAAGTCACAGTGGGAGGTGCAGAGGTCTGATAAACCCTGGTTTTCATTTAGACACAATGATGCCTTTTGCTTTGTCTTGAGACGTCAGCTTTGAAATGACAATTGAACATTGTGCGACTTAAAAATGATTAGGGGAATACCATATAGCCAAACTAGTACTCTAAAAACTTTAATATCTGAAATGACATAAAACATGTTTCGCTCCATTTTATTTCTGTACATAAGAAAGCCTGTTACTCTGTTCCAGCTGTGAAGAGATGGTTTGAATTAGCCCCACCATCTCCCCAGAGGATGCGCTGTAATGATGCAAATTTAGGGCCTTTTTGACAAGACCCTGACACTTGATATGTTGGTCAACTCCCCGTTCCATGTTGGTTTTACCAATCCATAAATATTGGGTCCAGAGGGACTTGTGGAAAAAGAAAGAAAGGCCTGAAAAAGAATAGAAAAAAAAAGAAGAAAGGAAGACTGGGTTAAATAACCTCACTCTTCTGTGTTGCAGCGTTGCAGACCTGCAGCCCCATCTGCTGTTGCACCACACAATAGGAGCAAAAGATGCCTAGAGGCGCATGTCTGGGGTGAGTCCGTCTTTTAAGCAAAAACAATACCCACCTGGGAGGGAAGTGGGAAAAGTGAATGCGTGACCATTTTGCCTGAAGATTTCCTTTGTGTTGGTCATTTGTTGTTATTGTTCAAAGGCATAGTGTAAAAGTAAACGTTTTAGTTGCTACATCTCGATTTTCTCCCCCACTTGCTCAGTCTCTCCCTCAAACATGTGACCGTGGTTATGCTAACACAGCATGGGATGTGAACCATTTTTAGGTTGCGGTCACAGCCGTGGCATCTGCAACCCTTCCAGTGGCCTCATCTGGATCTTGCAAAACCTGGATCCATGTGGTAGATGGATTTATTTAAGTCAATATTAATTCAGACACAAAAAAGCAGGAGTTTTTGCGTACTAATCTGGATAGTATGATCTAGAGTCACATCTCGTACTCTTAATCTTAACAACTTGTTTATGCATTTAGTTTTTTTATTGTCAACTATTCCGACGCACAATATGAAAATAAAACAACAGCATGAAAGCATAGTACGCTGACATTGTAGCTTCGATACCACCAAACCTGGAACACATATAAAAACAAGTTATGCAAAACGCAATTCCTTCATCATCTAAAGTAGGTGAAACAAACATGCATTGCTATGTTCAGGATTTCTGGTCACTCTTGTGTGGATCTCAGCAGACAAGTTAGTCCAGTCAATCATTTAGATACTCTATGTTCCATATGTAGATGAGTGTCTACTGAACAATTACATGTATTTGTCTGTGGTTCAAAGTGACTGTGTTTTTCCTTCTCTGATCATTGTGACATGCAGGTAATGAGTTCTTTCTGACAGAGTGAAACTGGCCCAGCTGCAGCTCTGCAGGTGAGCGATGTCTTCAACTTCCTGGCTGTGAAAGGGCTCTGTGTGGTCCGGGTTTCTTTACATCACACTAAAAGGTGTGCAGATTGGAAACCTGTCATCCATGTTGCCATTTGATATTCAAGAATACTTAGCTGATTGTTGACATTACCAACTGACCTTTTTTTGTTTTTGGTACTCTGTGTATGTGTGTGGAAAGCTTCTGTAGAGGTGTGTAGTATCCACAGCTGTGAGGTAACTGTGCCTATAATCTGTCTCACCAGAACTGTGTAACCTGAGTTAGAGTGAGGTTAAGGGTCAGTTATTGAACTTGAATTACACTGGGAGAGGCCTCCCTCGGCCCCTCACCTCCCTTCTCAGGACCCCTGTGGGGTTTGTTTGTTTTCTCTCCCAGTCTCTCCCAGAGCTTACCCAGTCCTCTGTAATGAGTATTTAACACACACCCTCAGACATGTTTACACTGCATGTAACAGCACTGACTGTGTGATCTTGCAACACAGTCAGTCAGACATGTATGTCAAAGTACGTGCTTATGCATCTGTGTGTGTGCATGTCTATGTACTGTATACATGCACGCTTGTTCCCTTTCATTCACTCCCACCCTCTATTTTCCTCATTTCTGAAGTCTGTAGCCTAAGGCGAAGAACACCTGCCAGTTTTTTTCCCCTCCTCAATCTCAGATAAGACAATAGGAGTAGCAGAGGTGTTTGGTTACACACAGAAACAGAGCAAGGAATGAGACATATTAAAACCTCCCCTGTCTCGCCCACAAGGTTGCTATAACACTCTGTGTGTGAATAATGTAAAAAAAACAAAAAAAACAACCAAAAACAAAAAAAACCCACATTTTTGTGTCAGTAAAGTCAGGTTGAAGAGCAGTAGAGCTTCATAGTTTGGCTTGAAAACTCATAATTTGACCTGAACCGTAGGCCCTGGGCCCCCTCTGCAAGCTGTTAAGTTTTTAACATATCATTTTTCACTGCACATGTTCCGTGTTATGTTAGTTACCAGGAATTTGGATTGAATGGACAATGAAGTTCCTGAACCTTGAGAGAAGGATTATTCTTAATCGTAAGCAGAGGAGAGCCACCAGGGAAACTTAAACTTATGCCACAGCACTCTCTGTTGGTGAACTTTCTACATCGTCACACTAGTTATCTTTAGAATCCCAGTATGGAAGCTTTGGTCTTTTTATAGGCAAGAAACCACATCCTTGGCCTCTTTGAAGAGCTCGTATTCACTAAGTAGTAGTTAGGCCTGCCAGTACTCACTCACTATTTTATAAGTATGAGTGGTAGACAAACTCTTTGAACTTTACCCATACAGAATCCCATGGCTGATGATTTCATAATACGGCGGTAAATAGAGTGTATTCACCTAATTAGCAGGAATGTGCACGAACGTTTTCTCTCACAGGTGGATTAAAAGAATGGTTTACAATCTGTCTTTATCTACATATAACCCGTACTTTCCTAACGCACACTGTTGTAATTATACTGACATCACACAGCCAGATTGTCATACTGATCTGTTGGCTTTATAGTGTGTGGATTGTGTTTGGTGATTGCTACTCAAAACATATTAAATTTTCACACATACACTTGCAGCCATTTTATTCTGAAACAGGGCTGTATAATAATAGCATTTGGTTGTGAAAACTGTATCAGAGCACACAAAGAAAGCCATAAAAGTTTGACCAATTAAGCTTTTGGTTATAGAAAGGGATATCCAATTACTCCTATCATGGATTTTATCAAACAAATAACTTATTCATGAGACAAATGTCTATTATTCTTCAAATCCTTCTTAGAAATAAACTTAGCAGACTGTGGAAAATATGAGAATGGCAACATTTGATCATACAGTACTGTGCAAAAATCTTTGGACAACGTTAGTTTGTTGGTTTAGTTAAGTTATAATGACCACACATGGATTTTTCAGTTTCTGCATTAAGATACAATTTTTATATATATGAAGTATTTACAGCAGCAAAAACAAATTTCAGGGAAAAACTGCCTCTATAAACCAAAGTAGTACTATTTAGTGTAACCTCCTATTGCACTTAACATGTCTTTTTTAATTTAACCAGATAAGTTAGTTGAGAACTAATTCTCATTTTCAATAACGACCTAGACGAACAACCAATCACTCTCACACCTATGGCCAATTTAGAATAACCAATTAACCTTTCAGTGCATGTCTTTGGATGGTGGGAGGAAGCCGGAGTACCCGGAGAGAACCCACGCAGACACGGGGAGACACTCCACACAGAAAGGCCCTACCAACTGGTGTTGGGATTGAACCCAGGACCTTTGTGCTGTGAGGCACGAGTGCTACCCACTGCACCACCGTGTTGCCTTTAACCCTTGTGTTCAGACAAAATGAGATTCATTGCATTAATCTTGTGATGTTTTATACCAAGTTTCATTCAACATATGTCAGATGTTTGCTTTTGTGTTGCTTCTTGTCATGGGGTCAGAGGTCACACTAAATAGTGACTTTAACCTTTAGAGCCCATTTAGTTCAGCTGTTGTGTGTCTTTTAAGGCTGTCCATATATTTGCTGTACTTTCTTGTATGTGAAGAAAAGAGAATGAGAAATAAATATGTAGGTTCATTTCAACCCTACACAAACAACAAAGCTAAATGTGGCCTAAAACATTTACATGGTACTGTATGTGAAATAAATGCAAGTATTAATATTGAGGTGAAGAATAAGCATTTCCTTATTAATGTGCCAAAAGGGAAATTCTGTCCAGTGGCATAAATTAGAGCTAGGAAATATATGTAATTAATTTGATTAATCGAGGTTTAGCTGTCTGAAAATCACCTGAATCCTGAATACCTGAATCACTAAATCAATTCAGTAAAAAAAGATTATTTTTGGATCCAGTTTTGGCTATAGTGCATGTAAATCATCTATAACATTGGGAAAAAAAAGAGTTTTAATGTTTTGGCCATATTTCCCAGCTGTACATAAAATTATGGAACTATTAACACGAGGTGTACTGGCATGAGAAGTCCAGTAGATGCTGCTAATGTACCTCCTTTGTAATGCTTGATCCCTTCTGGGTTCATACAGAGGACAATGCAGACATCAATAGACATTTTGCGATTCCTGCAGGGGTTGCCCCATACCTCTGCTTTGTTCTTGCATAGAGCTGCACTGACACAAACACCTCAATTTAGAGGAAACCGAATGAAAACATTTAAAATAGTAAAGTTGGTTAAAGTTAGGCAGGTCCCGATTCATCTAAAATTTCCACTGCTCATGTAAC
>JAPQRQ010000017.1:9552273-9591026 GCA_037367365.1 Apogon talboti
AGCGAATCGCACATCTCATCTCCTCGGTAAGACGCCAAGTGCCTGTTGAGGACCCGAGAATCTATGTAAGGAAGGTTCTGCAGCCTTGAGCATCAAGTCCAAGAGCAAGATCAGCTTGGCATGTTATATTTAAAGTGCCAGACAGGACCATTGATCTTGAATGCTACAGAGCTCTGGATCTTACCTTGAATACAAAAACGTTGCAGCAAGTAGACAATGAACTAGTACGTCCCTGATCAGGGCTTGCATTAACATCTATACTGAGAAATTCAATCAAAGGCGGGCAGTTCTAACGCATGGTCTAAACACTCTCAGGACACATTTCAGGATGCATTTGTCTACATCCTGTTGTAGTCTGAACAGGTACTGTATGTCCCTGGATGCACTGAAGGACTGCCTAGTCAGCCGACGTGCTCTGCGTAGCGCGTCAATGGCATCATATGAAAGTGTTTTAGTCATCTGAACATTTAAAAAGCTCACAAAGACGTGCTTAATAAAGTGTTTAATATGCATAGTGCTGAATGAGTTCACCTAAATGACACTCTGCCTTTGCTACTTTTTTTCTCCTTGAGGAAGTACATTCACAGTTCATGCAATCCAGTGGGGATTCATAAACATGCTTGAGAGAGAGAGAGGTTAACCACCGATGCAAGAGAGCCCATAACGACAAACACAATGATCAAATAGTCATTCGTATTGATACTGAAGGGATACGGAGGCCAAATTCTGCCCTCTGTATACAGTATCGGTGTTGAATGTGAGGACCATTGTACTTCTCTCCTTACAACTGGACTCTATTTATTTTGTTGAATGTCCACATAAGATTCCTCCTTGGCTTTTCCATGCCCTACACTTGCAGTAGTTCTTGTGTAATTCTGCTCAGGGACAAACCAACAAACAGATGTGAATGATTACATTACCTCCTCAGTGAAGCTAATAATAATAGCTGCCAGTCTATAATAGATCGTTGAAAACTTTGGTGTAATATACCAAAAGTGCTCATAAAAGAGAAGGAGGATTTACTACTAGGATACTAAGCATGAGCTCAGGGAACTCCTTCTGTCTTCGTAATATTTCACATTTAATGAAATTGGTTTAATTTGATAATTGTTTGCACTGGTTACTGCTATCGCCTCGCAGCAAGAAAGTTCGATCCCAGGCCTTTCTGTGTGGAGTTTACATGTTTTTTGTGTGGGTTCTCTCTGGGTATTCCACTGTCCAAAGACATACTACTTCACTGGCTAACTGGTCAACCTAAATCAGCCATAGGTGTGTATGTGTGAGTGATCTGTATATGTCAGCCCCGTGATAAACTGCTGACACATCCAGGTTGTATCCCACCTTCGCCTGTCGATAGCTGGGATGGGTTCCGACTCCCCCCAGACTCTCACGAAGCGTAAGTGGTTCAGAAAATGGATTGATGCCTTTACACCTCACTATAAACAAAGGCAGTTGGACCCCGTTGTTTGTTGTTTTTTAATATTTTATTTTTGATTTTTCACAAGACAACAATACAGTTACATACATACAAGATCAAGCGACCTCACCGGCCCACAGCAGCCGATCACAGACACACATAAGGGAGAGGGAAGGGAAGAAAGAAAAAGAAGAAACAAGGGAAGAGAGACATACAGTATGTTAGCCTTACACCTCCTTGGTCCTATAGCCCTGCTCCACTACTTCAAGCTTGACCGATTTTCCATATAGTTTAAAAATGGTTGCCATATCTTATAGAACATCCCACTTCTGTTGTGCATCCAGTAAGTTATTTTCTCCAGGGGCACACAACAATTTACTTCACTTAACCACATCTTAATTGGAAGGTGGGTGTCATATTTCCACTTTCATGCAATACATTTCTTAGCGATTGTCAACAGGATTTCTGTCAGTTTCTTAGCATACTTTGTCAGTTTGAACTTAGTTAGATTCCCTAGAAGACAAACTTCTGGGACCAGTGGAAATGGGACCCTATGGATATTCGATAAGGTTTCACACACCCCCTGCCAGAACCCCTGTAATTTAGAACACTGCCAGGTAGAATGAAGGAATGTTCCGGCCCCGTTGTAGCTTAATGCTATTATGATTAGTAGTATATCAACTGTAATGACATCACACAGTAACTGGAATACTGCAAACCCAATGTGTGAATCCAGTTTCCATGTCAGTGACTGGTCCAAATGTGATGTCCAGTAGGGCCACCTGTGTCCTCCTAGAATATACTCTGAAATCAGACAGGTGAAGCAATACTTGATAAAGATAAGATTCAGCCCCTGCGAAGACTCGGCTACTGTTCCATGAACGCATGCAACACAAAATGCAATAAACGTGTGTTTCTATATAATAAATGCCCTCTTAACTTATGTAATCTTTCTGGTATATCACTGATCACTGCTGCAAAGTGTAATGTTTTCTTCTAAGGAAGAAGACGAGCTTTCAGATGTTGGGCAACTTTTAAAGGCTTAGTGTTTCTTGGAATCACAGTAAGAGGAAATCTGTGGTTTGGAGGCTTTCATACATTACTGACAATCCAATTATTTCTCCTTACTGTAGGCCTTTGTCTTTCACGCAAGCACACTGCCGCTGATTTTAGAGCGAGCTTAAACCTCAGGGCTGATGGGAAGATGGATGATGGCTACCAAAGTCTGAAACATTAAGGGTAACAATGATTCACCAGCACTACAACAGCATTTTTGTCTCTGCATTGGTATGACAATATCCTGTTCATCAGTGCTCTTGCTGAAATACAGGTAAAGTCAGGAATTTTCACTCATAAAAATAATGTTGCGACAACATTTTTTCCCCCTCTCTTTCCTTTCTCACTATCCCAAGCCGTCACCTGACTATGACTCTATGCAGGGCCTGCTGCAGACTGTCACTATTAATCAATCATTAATGACAGGGGGCAAACTCAAACAAACCACTATTAAGCCTGACATGAGAAGTGCCAGTCAGAATTTGACAGGTTTGACTGGTTTGACGTGTCTGACGGTCAGCCAGCGACTGACCACAGACAGACATAGAAGGAAAAAAAAATGCTTGGAGGACTTGAAAATAGTCTGGAATTTTTTTTTATTTTTTTTTTTTTTTACAAATGGCAGAAAATAAACCGCGTGGGTGGCGCAAAGCCTAAAGGGAGCTTCTATGTTTCATTTAAAAGTTAAACTCAAAAAAGTCCTAAAGGCTGTGACGTACTCTTGACTCACAGAGCTTTACAGAAGTTAAGTCATGAAGAAGTAAAAAGGCCCGAAGCCACGTTCAAGCAAGGAAACACAACCCTTGAATCAGTCACTGCTGTATTTGCGCCATTACAATTAACAAGGATTTGATTAATTCCTCCGAATGCATGCCTTCCAAAAATCCAAATATAAAACACCACGAGCTTAAATTATAACTCCACAAAGCCTTAACATTAGTATTGCAGAGGAAGTGCGCTGCTCCATCATTTGAGGACACTTGACGCCCGTCACTGCTCCTTTATTACCACGGACGCACGGAGGCGCTAGTTCACTTTAAGTATCGATCCCGCTCCTGCGTTGACTTGAACAATTTCTAACCAGACGTGCAGCTCATTCATATCCCCCTCCTTCCCTCTCCCTCCCTCTCCCTCTCTCTCTCTCTCTCTCCTAGTCTTCGCTTAAGCTGCATGTCGCTCAGTCAGTCAGTCAGTGGCCCCGGTCCGCTGCGCTTGCGTCCGCCTCCAGAGCTCTCCAAAGCCGAGACGCGCCACCGCCACACAGTCAATGCGGGCATGACATACTACTGGCAGCAGTAGTGGTCTTCCGTCAGCCCGCTTTTAAGCAGCTTACAAAGGGGGAAAAGGGAAGAGAAATAAGAGTAGAAGAGAGTGAAGTGACTCATTTCTACCCCTCGCCGTGCGTCGAGAAGACTAGATGAGTCAATGGCAGGGGCACAGCCTGGAGTTCATGCGCTGCAGCTCAAGCCAGTGTCCGTGCCCGAGAGCCTGAGGAAGGGCAACAAATTTATGAAATGGGATGATGTAAGTAATAGCTGATCATCTGTTCTTTTGATTTTTCCAGGATGGTTTTTACCCGCTGTTGTATTTGTATTTTTTTTTTTGTATGCATAAAGCCTATACCACTCCGATCTCATGCAACAGTAGCCTTACATTGAATTTCCAGGGAGCTACCTTTAGCATGCTGTTTACAGTCACAAGTAGAAGGAAGCCGATACTATACTGACATGTGCTTTGTTTATGTTTTTCAATGAACCATACATGAATGCGCGCGTGTGGGGAATTAGTGCGCGCGTGTGTGTGAGAATGTGCGTGCGCCCGCTCATTAAATCAAATGAAACATGTGAACCGTACGCGCCCCTCCCCTTCTCTGCAAACGTTGGGCCAATTAACTACTATTAATTAGTGGATCGAGGTGCATTGAAACCAAGAGTTGAATCACGGTTTAATACACATGTTTTGTTTTGGGTTTTTTTTTTTTACCTTACTTCTTGCAGGATGCTTTAGCAGTGAAATGACCTTGATTAAAATTGATTGCACGCTGCTATTGAGTGCCTTTGGAAAACATACGGTCTTGGCCTTTAACAGACAGTTATGGCCGCACTGCACCTTCCCCTTTCCCACCTATATCATCAACACACCCGTCATATGCTCATGTGTGGACGCAGCCCTAACTGACTCCATGCAGTAGTAACCCAACATCTCATTTTGCATACTGTCACCATAACAAGTCCTCATATTCTGCAAGGGACTCACTGTGATGCTTGCATCTCGTTTCATTTCCACTGCCCATCTCATTTGAATAACTATTGTGTGTGTGCATTGCTCTGGCTTGCCAGACCTTGCTGCATGCTTATTGTGGGGATTTTATTATGATTGCAATCATGATGGCTTGATGGTCAATGAATGTGTTGAAAATTTGCACACCTGTAGCTGTCGCTTTGAATGTTTGACTGTTATCGTCTTGAATGAAAGTATTTGTAAGTATTTGTAAAGTATTGCGTGACATTTTTTGTTCGATAATGCGCCATGCTTTGATTGATGATTTTATGGGACCCTGTGTCACTTAATGTTTCCTTTACTGGTCATTGTTCTATGCATGTAGGAAAGCTGCAAATGAATTGCCCATTTGAAAAGTTGTCTGAACTGAACTGCTGGGTTTACATAAGTGACATTTGGTGGTTTCATTTTATATGTAATCTTAACATACAGACATAAGTGACATTCACTCAGCTCAGGTGATTCAAAAGAATCACAGATGGCATTAGTCGATAAGTGTTAAAAGGGTGCGAGTTTGGTCAGTACAGATGGCAGAGATGAAATTATGCACACTTCTCAACACCTACACCACTGTCAATCATCAGTTGTTGCTCAAATAAGGGAAGTTCAGTAATTACTAAAAGTGCTTAAACCCCCTTCAGTTCTTTAGCTGGTTTGTTGTAAGTTGGAGTTTACCTTAACAGCCATGTTTGTGTACTGTGGTTTGTACATGTGGGCCTGTCTCCAGAAGTGAATGCCCACCAGGCCTGTCCTGTGAAAACAGAGACACACACAGAGATAGTTTCTCTGTTTTATTTCCCATGCTTTACTTCCTTCCTTTTTCCTCTCTGTATCATTTCATGGAAAGAATAACAGAGGAATACAGAGAGGCAGAGAGAAAAGTTCTATTACATTCTCAGAAAAAAAAATGGAATTACCCCTTATCAAGCTTTTGATAGTGAGCTCCACTCTAACTTTTCTTGACAAGAAATGGTAGAAGCATCAGACATTTCCAATATTTCCAATATATACCAAGTATTAATGGGTCACTTTTCTCAGTTAACAGTATCTGGGTTTTTTTTTCATTGCTGAACACTCAGAGCAGACGTATGGGTGTAAAGTTTTGTTTTCTGTGTAAGGATGGCATACTTGTAGCACAGGAACAATGGTTTTCAGAACCAGGAGCTGAGTGTCTGGTGAAGAGATGCCCTGCAGACTTCAGGTTGTTGTCTATTCAAAGACAATATAAAAGCCATCCGAACACTGCGAGAAGCGTTAGTGTATTCCCAGAAGTCTCAGACTTTCAGCAGGCTCCCACATACACAGACTGATACAACACTCCCCAAATTCCTGCCAAAGGCTTAAAACACTGCATCGATTGTGATATTTTTTGCCAGTCAGCTCGAATGGCACATGCATAGCACTGAGGTCACAATACTATTTCTTTTTAAGCCACAGCAGAGAATAGGCATTCTTCCAAAGCCTTTAGGAAAGGGAACCTCTGTCTAAAAGATTACTGAAAGAAGCTGGCATGATGTGAAATCTGTGAGAGATGATGCTAGGTCAGTGTAAACAGAGAATTAAGTAAGCTTACACTTGTGTCAGACCCTGTGGTCTACTGTGTATTGAATTAGATATCATCAGCCTCAGCTGGTGAGGCTAAAATCCTCTAAAAAGTAGTTGAATATGTCATTTATATACAGAACAGAAATATGGCCAGCTCAAATCTCCTCTATAACACACCCCCTCAGGTGATTGCTAATGGTAAAACTCTTCAATAAGAATAATGCCAAAGCCCCCTGCCTGGCGTGGGTTCCCTATGGGGGTTTGCACTTTTACATGTCAGTCGCTAATCTAATCATGATTCTGCAGACAGTGGGCCACTGCTGCCTAATGTCTTACCAGTAATGGCAAATCCTCAAAATAGTCAGATGACAATGAAAAGCAGGAGAAGTATCACTAAAAAGGTGGTAATCTCAGAGAAACAGTCTAAAGTATGAGACTGAAAATCTTTGCTAATAGTCCCTAATGACTTCATGTGTTTATAGTGCTGGCCATGAAGAGAACAGGTAGGACATTAAGAACGGTAGCACTCATCATTAGGCAGATTCCCGGTGCTCTGAAGCCATCTTGTCACATGTGGTCCATCAGTCATCACATCCTGCCCACTGAATGAATGTTTCATTTGGTTACAGATATGTAAGCAGCTTAGTGCAGTTCAGTTCAGCTCATTGGCATTCTATGAAGTTTGTCTTTGCTGAGCATGGCAGAGGTACGTATTTATCAAAAGGGAATTGAAATATTGGGCTGTGCGTATTCTAACTTCAGGGGAGATCAGTGATATGGAGCTGCTGTGATGGGATGCTATATGTTAAAAACTGAGAGCATGAGCTTTTATCCTGCCCTCAGGCTGTAAATGCTGAGCCTGTGTGTACTATATACATTCAATGGTATGAGAGGTATCTTTTGTTATTCAATCAAGCCTGCAGGGATTGTGCAATCATGTGAACAGAACCAAAGTGATTCCTCTTGAGTCTCTAATGGATTTTAAAGGAATGGTGGGTTGCCATAGCAAACGTCACTATAGTACTTGCCTCTGATGCCGCAACTTGCCATTTCCACCATCGAACGAGCTGTTCATTTACTTTCTGCTCACTTCCTCCTTTTTTTTGTTTTTTTTCCTGTTTCACTATAGATTCATAAAGGGTTGACATTCAGCGTCAGGTTCAATTGCAGCGATGATCTTATTTAGACAGTATGAAATGATTTGACAGCATTAATGGTCCTCTATACTTCAACCCAGACGCCTCTGCGGTCTAGAATCTCCCAGCTCAACATTTTCATGATATCCTACACTGCGTGTTGCATAGGGTCGCACCCAAATATGACAAGCGTGTAGCAGATGCAGACCATTAGCTCTGTCTCCCATCGCAGCGATAGGGACATCATTAGAAGCCTTATGAAGACACTTTGAAGATTTGCCTTCTCTGTGCAGCAAATGTGGTTTTCATCTCTCTGATCTCACAGCCATGGCTGATTGAGGAGGACAATATGCTACTGTTCAACTGAACCACAGCCACGGTGGACACAGAAAAAAAAAGCAACAGATTGTGCTTTTTATAGAAGCATCCAATAATATCTGGCGTTGCCATGTTTGCCTCAGGGTCAGAATGTGTGTGTGTGTGTGTGTGTGTGTGTTTGTGTGTGAGGCTTGGAGCTGTCTGTATGTGCCAACTGTGGGAAAGTGTTTGTCTGTGACAAGAGGACAAAAATGGAAATATCCACCGCAAATCAACTTGCAGTTCATACTTGCAGTTGTTACATATATATTCTGAACACACACATCACTCTTCATTTGTGTGATGACAGCTCACAGTGGAAAAAACACCCATAAAGACGTATGAACTGTTTTTGTGGTGACTTCCATATTAATTTTTCTCCACATTTAATCATTCTTAAGTGATTTATATTCCTTTATTATAATATTATCCTCAGCATCTAACATTTTTCAGTGAAAATCGGGTATTTTCCCGTATTTAATTTACGGATCATGTAGATGTTCATGAAAGCTCAGACTAAATTCAAAGGTTATTATATCAACACAGAGAAAACTGAAGAATATCATCATCTGAACATAAAAGCAAGTGTCTACAACCACTGTCATTTGTCAAACTGCACGGGTATCATTGATGAATCGGTATTACAGAATGTGACAGTGTCTCCATGTTCAGTATGGAGCCTTTGAATGTCTAAAGGAGTAATGACAGTGACAATGAAAAGCTGAGAAATGGCATTTTACCTGAATTATTTACATGTATTGATGGGATTATTAGTTCAAAAGTTATTATACATTTCAGATCAGTAGATGTGCTTGGTAGATGGTGGCTTTTTTGGTCTTTAGGGGTTAAAATGAAAAGTTGTTGTGCTTACATATTAAATAAACAGCGTGTGTTGTCATTTTACTTTCTGGTATGTGTGTGATACAGGGCTGCATGATTAGTCGATTTTTAATTAAAGTCGGATTTTTTAATTTGGATGATTTTTAAAAAAGGGTAATCATCAAACCGATTTCATCTCTCTTGTGTCTCTGGGCCGCGCGCCTCCGGGCTACCGTAGGCTCCTCCTCCTAACTGTGAGAGCACTCTCCGCAGTCTTTGGTCTCCACACACCAGTACAATAATGGCGTTTGCTAATGAGAGTGGGAAGTTTGTGGCTAAACATAGCAAGAGCAAGTGAGTTGTGTGGAATTGGTGAAGACCAAACCATTCCTCGCTGCAAACTCTGCCTGAAGGCAGTATCTGTCAAAGACAGCAGCACAACCAACTTATTTCAGCACCTCATAGATCATCACAGACCAGAGTGGGAGCAGTGCGTTGCGTTGCAGGTTGCACACGAAAACGACATGCTGGCTAAAACACCACCACCAGCCCTATTTGAAATTGAAAATCGAGTTTTTAGAGGAAAAAAATCGGGATTTTAGTTTTGGCCAAAATCTTGCAGCTAGGGTGACCAGATCCTAACTCACTAGACGAGGGACAAACTTCATATATTTTATTTAAATGCAAGTTTTCTCACATAAGAAAACACAGTGGCAGGAAGCATTCATGCTGACTGTTAATAACAATGTGGGACAGCATTTCAATTCGCGGGACGTGTAAAAAAAAATAATAAAAATGCGGGACTGTCCCACACAAAGAGGGACATCTTGTCACCCTACGGTGCAGCCCTAGTGTGATATTACAAAAATGATGCTTTTCATCTCATTAAAATGAATTAATCAATCTATCCAGACCATTAAACTCAGATTCAGATAAAGATTCTCAGAAAACCAAATACAGACATTGACTCTAGATGTCTTTTTTTCGTTTTTTCCTTAAGGATTCAACTACTGTGACCCCGGTGACTCTCACTGTCGACCCCAAAGGTTACTTCCTTTATTGGACCGACCAGAACAAGGTAAGACACACGGCCAACTCAGAGTTTTTCTTTTTCTTTCTTTTCCTCACCTGAAACAGTCTTTACAGTCCTGTCTTTTCTTAACATGCTCTTTGTGTTTGACAGTTTCACTAGACAAAGGGCAGCATTAGTGAAATTCAAACAACCAAGAACTAAATCTACAATGAGGTTTTGCCATTCATAAGGGGTGACAAAACTGTGCACTCTTCTTACTTTGTTTGTTATGGATCTCAGCAGAAGATCCAGAGATAATACAGTGTTTACCTCCAGGCAGAGAATTGAAAACATGTAGTAGAATGGTGAGTTTCCCGATGCATATCAACTTTCAGATACAGTATCAGCTCCCTGCACTATTTAGGTTGTATTGCCATCGAATGCCACAGTAATTCAGGCTGCATATTTCAATAGGTTCAGTTTCAGTTTGACTGACTAAACTTTGTACAGTACAGTAACTGCACTTTGGTCCTCATTAGTATGGAAACACTATTAGAATTCTTTGGTGGCCATAAAGATATTCCTGTCATAATTATAGCTGTACACCCAGGATTAAAAAAAAGGGAAGCTCAGTGGGAAGCATTTTGTGCTCGGGGACAGGTTGATAAATGTATTGACACAGAAAAATCAGAGCGGTGCAGAATTAAAACACATTTTTACTCCACGTTTACCAGCTTTTTATAGCGGTGTGTGTTGCCATTCCTGTTTTGCCCCTATGTAACATGTTCAGGTTTTCAGACATGGTAGTGTTAGCTCACACTGGAGCTGTTGTAGAGTATACAGTATGTGCTTCACACCACTGACCCATCTTTCACTCATAATCTTGGTGGAAAACCAGCAAGGCTCATCCTATTCAGTGTTAAGCCACTAAAAGAGCAGCACCGGACAAGAGTCAGAAATCTGAACGGCTGCACCTGCAGAGCTTAACTTGACACCTGTGAGAATATTCCATAGTACATTGTGTTTATTTTTCTGCTCTCCAGTTAGGCTTTCATAAAAAAAAAGCAGGAGCGAGGCTGTGTTATCTGAGCTAGTAGAGCGCTATCAGACTCGGTAACTTCACCAAACATGTGACTTTCTCTTATTTTAACCTTGGACAGTGTGTACATAATTTGTACGTGTTGGGCATGAAGTCATAGTGTGCCCATTTGGCGCCTCTATTTTTAAAAATCCAATCCGACTTCAAGCAGATAGATGAATGTGTTCCTGATCTGTTTGTGTGTATAACTGTATCAGCAACAGCAGTCAGACGTAGACTAATTAATAGCTACCATTGATTTTATGTTAGTCCAGATGAGGGTATTTCACTGCAGCCGTATTAGAACATAGACAGTAGTGCTGACTGAGTCTTTACCTCTGTACATGGGCCCCAATACACATGCATGTAGTTATTTAGGCGGATCCTCTAACCCTGTAAAGTAACAGAGAAAACATCCACTAGGACCTAATGCACTATATGTGGAAAAAAAGACATGTTTACATCGTGATAAAGACACAGAGAGACTTAAAATCAATGAAGACAAAAAGAAAGAGAGACAAACAGATTAAAAGTTGACTTCTGAAATCCGGCTTGATTGTGACTCTGAAAATGTGCGTCTACGTGTGTGTCTGTGACCCCAGATAACAAGCACTGACTGTGATTCTCCACTAAGAGAATTGAGAGAGGCTCTCTGGCATCAATTCGTCATTATTTCCTGTGCCTCTGTCATAAGGCGAGGATTTTGAATGATGAGGCTTTGCGTGTGAGTGTGTTTACGTGCGTGGGTGTCTGTTCTGTCTCTCGGCATTGAGAGCAGACTTGCCACACACATAATAAGTCAAATTGATACCAAGCATAGTCTGGACAAAACTCTATTAGGGCATGAAGACAGGCACCCGCTATAGTCCATGGCGCTGCAGTGAAAACAAATGCAGGCCTGTGTGTGTCTTGTCTCATGTTTTTCGTCACGTTTACTCATGGTTGTATTGCACATCTGTTCCACAGACCAATTTAAACAAGTTACAATGCTCTGTCCAGTTGTTATGTGTGTGTTTGTTAGAGACTGGGCCTGATGGCCTGCAGAGTAAAAGCATTCCACAGATTCTTCAGAAGCACAGCAGAACTGTACTCTGTATGCCCACTGTGCTCACTTTCACTGTTGTCAGTGATGGCATTTTTGTTCATTTAGTCTGTTGTCAGGTGTAATCTTAGTGGTAGATTTTGTACAAGGCGCGCCTAATGATACAGGAGACATCATTGAAATAACTAAAACATTTTTACGGGGGGTCAAAGAAAATAGTCGATAGTTGAATTTAGTGTTGGGCTGTATATTTTACACATAGGCCTTCAGTGGAGTTCTGCTTGACTTAATCCACCTTTTAATATCAATACTATACCATCAGTACTACATGGTATTGCATCACAGACAGGTGTCTCACAGAGCCAGAATGAATAACATTACTAAAGCAAGAAACCCAATCAGCACAATTCAACAGGTCTCCTTTCACTATAGCAACAGCTGTATTTATTTTTAGATATTTATTGCAAGTTAGAATGTTCTTGTCTTTTAATTGTTTTTATACTGCTTTTATACTGCTTATATCTTATAACTTGTATCTTGATTGTATCTTTTAATCTTTTATACTTCTACTCTGAGAGACCTCTGCATAATAATTCCCATATACCTGAATGTGTGCAAATGACAAATAAACTATCTTATCTTATCTTATCGTATCTTATCTTATCTAACTTATCTTATCTTATCTTATCTTATCTTATCTTATCTTATCTTATCTTATCTTATCTCATTCAAGCACAATCATCATTATTTAATTAATAAAATGTCAAAAACATAAAATACAAACATTGCATCTAAACCAATATATTTGAGCTTATGCAAATCATTGCACCTGTAGTTTTATAGCTAAACTTGCTCAAACTAGTATTCACACTGACCATCCAATCAATTGATGCGAAAATGCAGACATTATTATTATTATTATATGCCTGCTAGATCGCCCGTATGTGTCCAACATGAAATCTGATGGGTTAAAGCGACAGGTTCGTTGCCATTTATTTGAAGCTACAGATCCAGCACTGTTGATTCTGAAGGCTTCAAGGTACAGTATGTGTCTTTTACCCGGTAACACATTATGGATAAAACCTGATTGGAGAAACACTCTAACATACACATACACTACTGGAAACAGTGCGACCAAGAGAAAAGAGAATAGACTATTGGGAATAATTCCATACATTTTCATGGAACAAATATAAAAATGTAGGGTGTAGATGTAGGTCAGTGATTCTGTTTCTCACCACTGCTTGAATTACAATGTGTACTGTATATGTCAAATTGTAAAGAAGGGCTGTTATGCACATCCCTAGGTCTATATTCCAATTCACATGGATTTGCCTTTCAAAAAGCTATTCATCTCACACTGCAGTCCCTCAGATCAGCATGTGTCTGAAACAGGCTCAGACTTGGTGACAAAAAGGATTTCACTTCTTTGACTTGTTCTTTTTTTTTTTTTGAAACGGGAACTTTATAAAACATTCATATATGTCTGAGCCTGACTGACATGACAACGTCAGTAACAAAGGATGCAGGAAGACAGTCTCACTTTGGTTAATATTTAATTCTTCGCCTGCGACATAACATTACATTTAGCTATTTAATTAGATTTATATATGGGAAATGTGGTAAAATGCTGAGCGTGGAAGAGAAGACTGTGGCTGGAGTCTTGTAGGCACTCCCTTTACATAATGTTTGAACATCTTAGCATCATTGACTCGAAGATGACAAAAACCATAAAAGTTCCCCTTTAATGCCTTTAATAGTGTTTGTACAGGGTTGTGTTTATGAAAGAGACTGACGGGTGATTGGAGGACCGTGTTGTGAGTCCAAAAGTCTGTCTTTTCCATGAAGTCGTGAGATCTTCCATCAGAGCCAGATCCAGAAGTGGATTTCAGCCATGTTTTTAAGGTCAGAAAGGCAGGGTTACGTTTTCATGGCAGAAGAAACTCTGTATGTTTAGACATGATGTTCTTTGCCTCCTCCTTCTGGCTGGGGTTTTATTTAATGAGTAAATGCTCAAGGATTCTACTAGTTTTATATTTGGTGTCTTTGTTGTAGTTACAGTGAAGTTGTGCTGACAGATTCACAGCCCCAATGTAAAAAAAATTATGTTCTGTTACAGCGGCGAACACTAAAAAGACACTTTAATGGATATTTTTTTACGAAGTCGGCAAGTATAATCAACATGACTTAACAATTACAACAGTTCTGACTGGGCAGCTCAGGAGACAAACTGACACAACCCAGATCCAAAGATAAGATGATTTGATTTTTCGCTTGCTTCCTTTCCACCGGTGGACGTTTGCCAAAACAGGAGCTCGCACAATGCTACTCTTGTCGAAGATCGTTAGCGTAGCCTGATATGCTTTCAGGGTATTATACAATCTCTCCTTCTATTCACTGTGGATCGAAACAGGTGCAAACTCTGTGGATTCTAATCTGATGCGAGCCGTCGTGTCTCCATTTCTGCACATTGCTGTATTTTTAAACAGGGCACTGCTATGTAAACTCCTGCAGTCATAACTCTCCTGTGTTTGTATATGTTTGGTTCAGAGTCCATTTGGCCGGCTTTTTGTGTTTCTGCATGCTCTCTCCTTCACCTTGAAAGTCCTGGTGTTCTGAACACGCACGCACAAACTCAGACAATGTACAAACACTTGCACAGATGGAAAAAGAGATCTGACAAGCGATAATTATGGTGAGGATAATGAGGATAACAAGGGATGATGTTGTTGATGATAATGAATAGGGTGGGAATCACAGGTTTACTCACAATGCAATAGCAGTTTCTCTAAGTTTGTGGAAGACTGGAAGATGCACGGATAGGAGGTTTGTGGGTCAAGATGACATGAAAAATGTGCTTGTTTTAAAAAAATCCATTTGACCATTATTATTATTGTCATATCTCTACTATTAGAAAAGCTGAATCATAAATAAACAACACACAAAGCCATCAAGATAAATCCTACCAATAGGAACCAACCACATCTATCTGGGAAAAGTAGTTTAGGGGTCAGATCAAGCGGTCACGTAATGAGTTGCTGTTCAATGACCTGTAACTTTTTAACTAAATGACACAAGTAGGTTTATTTTATATTTCTGTGTAGGTATTAACAAGTACTTTAAAATGGTATGTATGATAAGTTAGGTTTATTATGTGAAAATTACAAAAAAAACATGCTCAGTCACGTAGCTGCTGAAAAAGTACATCTACTTTTTAGGGATAACATGCTGTTCCTGTTCAACTACTGCTCTAAATGGACATTGGTATTTTAGATAACATGTTTACCCACAAGACTGCCAATTTTTGTAGCAAATTATTGATTGCCCTATAAATCACTGCGAAAACACCCAGTTACATAGTCACAAGGCCCCTTGGTCTGTAGCCACAGGCCTAACAGCCAACATTTAATGGAGGACTTCAATACTGAACATTCACAAACCCTTGATCACTTTTATTACATATGTATATGTATATATATATATATATATATAAAGTAAATATAACAACTTTGGTCATAATTTTGATAAAATAATGAACAATATACAGCAACAAAGCATCAAGCTTCCAACTATGCTTCATGTTTCAGACGTTTATCTTAGAGCATTACTGATCACTTCAAATGTTTACCATACAGCATGTGATTTGCTCACACAGTGTTTTACATGTTTATGTTCAATCTCATGATTTGAACCTTATTAACATCTGAATTTTCTGTCATAACTTTTTTTCACTCGCTATAATGAAAAATGATAAACAGCTCCAAAAACTAGAGAATCGAAGCTAAAAAATGAACTCTGTTACTTTTTTCATATGATTCATTTAGATTTTTGTCACACATGTTCACTTCCCCTTGATCTGACCCTTAGATTTGTTGCTTTCTATTTTGAATATACACTGTTGCCCATAAAGTTGGAATAATTTTGTTTTCAGACACATTCCTCTTTTTATTTATATATATTTATTTATATATTCATCAGTAATTATCTTTGACCAGGTGCAATGGTTACAGACTACAGAGTCCCAGTTACAATGTATCCATCAAGAATAAATCACATTGTCACAATCATTTCAAGAGAAGAGGTACAAATATTTTATTACAACTTTATGGGCGACAGTGTACATAAATTTGGCTGTTCAGAATGTAACCCCTGCATGATACACACGATGTGCTGTGTGTGATTTTGATGATATCATGAATAGCAATTCTGTGTTAGAAGTCAATCATTTGTAATGCATAATAATGTTTGTGTGACTGAAGAAGAAAAAAAATGCCTAAAAGGGGCAGGAAATTAACAATAAAAGTGTAGAGTCTGAGTTTAGTGCATTTTCAAGAGACACTGACTGGAACGTCCATGTTTTCATTTACCATTATAACAAGAAGCAGAATTCATTTAGAGTGCCTGCATGTTTTAATAATATCAATATTTGGTGTTGTATTAAGAGAGGGAGTAAAATTACATGTATTCCTGAATCAATATTTTTCCTGATCCCAATGTTGACAGTATGCTGTGACAACATCAGCAATAGTAGCAGAAGTAGTAGAACAGGAGTATGTGTCGATTTATTGTAAATGAATACCAAGCCTGACCTTTTGTCACCAAACTCCAATCGTAACGTAGGAAAAACATTAACAAACACGTCATAAATTTTGGTGTCAAATTGCTATGTCTTTTATGGCTGTCTGAGCGCAAGGTTGGTAGAGTTTAAGAGTTGGCAGGTTTTCACACGTAGATTACGTAAGGTACACATGATTCCCCTTATTGTAAGAAGACGAAACTATTACAATATTTATAGGTTTCTTGATCAGAGCCTTTACACAACAGTCCCCTCTGAAGTTCAGCAGCAGTGTTACACCAGTGGCTTCAAAAGCTATTAGTAATGGAGTTTGGCTTCTTCACACAATTAATTGTCTGGAAATGAGGCATAAATGGCTCTGAAATCATCACCAGAATGCGTGAGTTCCTTCACATGATTAATTACTGTAATGACATGTGCCACCAAGTCACCATTTCTACCGTCTGCTGTTTTTTAACTATTATCTACATTCCATCTACTGCTCCATGGTAACCAGAGTTATCTCAACCCGACTCATATGACCACATTTATGCATTTCAAGCTTGAAGGAACAAGCAGTTATAAATAGACAGATGGGTAGACATATGTATAAACACTCATGCAAACTCTCTAACAGTCACACATACAAGCACCTATACACACACAAACATTCCTATGCAGAACAACCAGGAACAGGTGCTTCTTTAGGAGGTTAAAAATAATGTTTGTCGCCGTTGGTTGAGCTTTTAAGGGGAGGAGCGAAGCTGCACTGAGAGGTGGACTGACTCAGTCAAATTAACAGCCTTTTGGTTTAGTTTCTACAGTTGCCATGCGACAGCACACACCTTGGAAATGTCACATTCTCGTTCTGCCCCCGCTCATATTCCGGAGAATGTTGCCACTTTGAAACTGATATCATTGTTTCCTTGTGTGCACGTGTTACATGTGTGTGCTCAAGACGTGAGGTGCAGTTATAACAAAAGGTTAAACGCTTTCTCCTGGGAGATTTATGCTTTAGCGGGGGTACAGATTTCAGGCCATCCACAGGACAAGTAGTGAGCATTTGACGCTGAGTGATGATCAGAGGTGAAAGTCAGTTTACAGCTGGTGTGTGTGTGAGACATTTCGGGATTGAGCCTCAAACTGACCTAATCCTCTGCATGATTCAGGCTGTTTGGGTTCATGCTAAAGCAACACCCCCTTCTCTGCATTCAGTCATAGCAGACTTCACACATTTGTTTCCCCCAACACAGCAATTTTCTGTGATTACCAAGGCGGCTGCTCACCCACCTCCGTCAGCACTATATGGGATTGAGAGACAAGGCATAAATCTGCAGCCAATCGACTGGGAGTGAATTGTGACCTCTGCCAAGTTCTAGTCTGGCACATAGAGGCCCTATTTCATTTATAATTGTATTCATACAGAGACATACAAAAAAATGAGATAGAGGAAGGAAGATGATGGTTGTAGTGAAGACAGCAACTTATTCCACTTATGTTGCCAGGATTTGTTGGTTATTTGCTGTGTTGGATTAATCTAGCAGTGTTGTTGTTTGCAGCTTTTCCTTTCTTTTACTCCACTGACCTTGGAGTGGAAGTCACTTTATCCTTTGCTCCCACTGCCGAGATTCATTTTCCAATGCTCATTTGTCGCACACAGAGCCTGGCCTTAAGTCATACATTGTTGATAATCAATTAGGTAAGACCTTAAACCGTGGTTTTACTGCTACCGTGGGATCCTGCTATGCTTTTAACGGCAGCCATCACATTAAGGGTGAAAATGACAGCCGAATAATTACCCCGGAAAATGCTGCAGTCAAAGTGGCCGTCAGTGATATGAGCTTGTTCTTGACAGTTTAACAGCTACAAGTGACAGTTTGTGGGGTTTAAGATTAGAAAAACACCTCACACCACTTGCATATCAGCCTTTTGCAACCTAGAGTTCTCGTTGCAAAGTCAGTTTGATGACGGACGACGGCTACAACTACGGTTTCCTATGGCTTTGCTACAGTATCAGGAAGGGAAAAGGCTTCTCTGAAAAGTTCTAAATTTGCTAGACATGCTGAGAGATTCAAGAAACTGACACACACAAAGCTGCTAATTACCATTTTATTAAAAGCAGCTTTTCACTTTACATGAAACGTTCTATTATGTGCCGGTCCAGGGTAAATGATTTTCTCACAATAGCTGACAAAATGCTTCTGCATAGCCTCGGATAACTTGTTCTGCAGATACTCCTAAAACAGCAGACACCACTATTCGATGCACCCATTTAGGGCTCAGCATTGGATGATTTAAGCTTACAGTAGAAGGTCAAAAGAGGGTTATTGATGTTGACCTTAGACGTCAGCGTATATTGTCTTTATAGATGTTATTTATTGGTTTTTGGGAGGTGAATAAAAACTGTTGTCAGTGTCTGTACAGCAGCACTTAAATATTATGACAGCTAGGGCAGACACTCTGTGCCATTTTATTTGGGAACGCTAAATGTTCCGAAAACAAAACGTAATGATAACTTTTGACCACCTTGCAGTTTTTATTTGGAGGCATGAACAACAGCCAACTTAATACGAGAATGTAAACTGAGAAATGACCTGTACGTGAGGGGTTTGCCTTGCAGAGTGATTGTAACACAGCTGAAATCTAAGAGCGGAAAAAGAAAAATGTTAAAAGAACCAAAGCAATGCCAAACTCTTTTTGGATTAGCTCTTCTAGGAGGACTTTAGAAGCCTTTGTCTGCGCTTGAGTACGCCCCGCTTTCCTTCTTTGAATGCCGATTAGGGCTCCTTTTCTACTGGTGTCGGCCTACAGGTAAACAAATACATGCTCGAGCAGGCAATTCGCACAGACACACAAAGTGTTCCGGAGGAGGAGGGACATGTCTCTTGTTCATTTCCTCTCCTAAACAACTGAGGCTCATTTTGAAAAGTTGGAGCCACAGATCCGGAAAGAGGGCTTTTTGTCCGTTTAGAGCCTCGGTGCTTATTTAAGGCTCCGCTGGTGTTAACACAGTTGAGTGTGTGAAACTCGGCGACTCAGCGGAGTTGCTCGGGGTAACAGAGGTGACTTGGCAGCAGCTCCTACTGGGCAGCTCCGAAGAGAAGCCGAGGCACCCTGTATTCAAGTGATAAGCTCATCCAATCATATGCCTTGTAAATGATGTTGATGATGCAGCAGGAGCCGGTGGGATAACAGTTATGACTTGCCCCAAAGCGCATTAATATTTAGGGAAGTACTGGGGTTTGACCAAATACCAGGAATACTTTCAAATGTATGCAGTCAGTAAATACTTCCTTTATCCAACTTACGGTAAAGTGTTAGTGGATTTATTTACATTATGATGAAAGTAGGTTTTGTATTTTAATGAGATGCAAATGTAATCATCTCAGTTTTATAGTAAATGGTATTTAATGACTCTATGCGCCAGTAAATGTTTTATATTTTGTGATCTGGCATAATAATTCTCAGCGTTTAATATAACAGACTGTTTGATTACTGTCTATTATAATGTGATGTTGTAGACAGGCAACAAGTCATCTGTAAAAGAAGTCAATATTTAAAGTTTATCTTAGTCAACGAGTGTAGAGTGTATATTATTGTACGACTAAGTGCTTGTGTACAGTATGACTTACAGCCGACAGACAATGTGGGCCTAATCAAAGGTACTCTATCTGACTGCCTGTTTAAAATATGACAGCAGAGTGAAGAGGATGATTAAGCTTCTCACTGTCTCATGAGTCCAGGTATTTATAACATTTATGCTGGCCTATTTCTGTGCAGCTTATTCAACAATGATCTCTATTATGTTGATTCCTTTCATCTGACACAGAATGCAGTTCAATATTGAGAGCCCGGAGTTGAGGTTGGAGGTATCGCACGCGAGCAGAAAAGGCAGGAATGAATGAAGAAAGAGAGGCTAGCCTTGAGAAAAGACGACTGAGATCATTACTCAGCCTTTCTCTTTAGCTGTCGTGTTCACCTGCCTTGAACACTGTCAAAAAAAAAGGCCGCTTTTATTTCAAGCGTAAAAATTTTAAGGATTCCTTCCCTGTGCCAAAGAAAAGACTTAATGAAATTTTGATGTGGAGTACTGAGATGTACGCTTAACAGTGATGCTGGTAAATTGACTTTATGTCTGCTCAATAGACTTAAAGGTCGGCTTCACTCTCATTGTATTTTTGTTAAGTTCTGTCTCTTTCACTGTCTCCTCTTGTGTTTTTTTTTTTACCGCTCTCTCTCTCTGTCTGTCTCTCTCTCTCTTTTGGCTTGCTTTGCCATTACTGTCTCAGGACATGCTTATTACCTTTTCATTATTACCTGCCTGTTTTTTTTTTTCAGTAATAAGATTGAGTACTCTAAGGCTAGCCACCCTCGTTTCATGCTTGACTATTTTTTTTCTTGATGAAATAGGTTATAATATTAACAGCTGTTGTTGGAAATCGATTAATATAGGTAGTCTTTGCCAGAGCTGAAGCGGATTCTGATTCTGTATGCAAGTAATTCAACTGAAATATTCATATATTCCATACGATTCATTATCCTCTTATGCAGCGGGGAGCAATTTTATCATAGACGGTAAATAAGCACAGTCAAACTGAACCTTGATCATTTGAACTTCTGCCAAGAAATGTCATGAGTATATCTATGTAGATTATAGATCCCCAGGCAGCACCGTTTTCTGGAGTTTTGAGCTGTCAGTCTCACATAGGCATGATTTGAATAGATTTAAATGTGCAGCAGAGGCCAGGCCGCTGTTGTAGCTGTCAGTTAGATATTTGCATGGTTGAGACGGCGCTGAGCCACTGGTTGAGCTCTGCATCATCACACAGCTGAATCAGTCAGTGTCAGCATGTGTATTTATTTATTTTTTTCTCCATAGGCCTGATCTGGCACTTCCACCAAGCTGAACAAGAAAAGGCTGGGTAAATGCCAGATAAACACTGTCTAGACCAGAAATGGCCGGATTTCTTCATGTGAAAGGCCAAAAAATTAATTATGTGATTTGAGATTGACAATAATGTAAAACATATTGTAAAGGGGTTATATGTACTATTGATATTCTAAACTCTCAACAGCAGGGGAATGTCACACACCAGAACACACTTAAGATGACCAAAACCACCAACAAATCAACGCTGTGTATTCACAGACTGTATCGCTCGCTGATTAAAGTATTAATTCATTGTTTTCACTCACATCTGTATTATATTATTATCAAGTTTTCTTCTTCACACAAAAACTCGTCAGTCACTGTGACAAACGGTAACACCGTGTCTTATAGTCTTCACATACTGCATCAGCTGATAGTTTACATTATAGCTCTGTTAGCTTAGCTCTGTTTTTAGACTGAAAACAGCCACAGTAAAACCACAAATCACCTCTGTTTTCTGTACGGTTTGTGTTGTCAGTAGCTAAAGATCTGTTTGGAATCATTCAAACAGACTCAGAACTGTCACAGTTTAGTCTGAACCGTAGAGCAGCAAAATGTGACCTTAGCCAAGATAACCACATAATAACTTCATACCTTTATAAATCTCATAATGAAACTTGAGATTTCAACATCAAACTCCATTCTTTTCATGTAGCGCTCTGTCCAGTGGTGAAAACAACAACAGGATTTTTATCAGCAATACTTTTTATGAACTTCTATTTGTCACTTTCTTTGACTCTAAAGTTGTTTCTTAGTGGTTTTCAACCCATCTCATCACTTTCTGATACTTTGGTCAAAGTCCTCTTGGTGTTAGTTTTCCTCACCATGGTACAGTAGGCCAGCAGAGTGACTTACAGAAATCTACCATAGTGTTCTATTCACACATTTGTCTGTGTGAATAGATTCAGTTCAATCCAATCACTACAATCCAATACACTGACATCTTTGGCATGACTTCAGAGCTCAGATCTGAATGATATGACTATATCATTTTTTAGTATTAGAATGTACAAAAACTACTTAAAAACTAACCCCTTTAAAGTTACATAGCAGGTCACCTTCACCTCTTCGCCACAACAGAGAAGTACAAAGAGACAAAACTAAAAAAAAAAACATATATATATATTATATATTTAAATATCTTCCATTCTTCTCCCTCCGTCTCCAAGGACAGTCGGATTCAGAGTGATGTAAAGTGATGTAAGATTCATGCATAGTATGTCATCATTTCTCCCAAAATAATAATATTAAACCATTGTCCTCTTCAGAAGTGATCAGTTCTGTAAAATTTCACTGAAATGAAATATTGAAATTGAAAAAATAGAGGGAAGGCAGAGAGAGAGTGGCGTTGTTCGTCATAGATAAAACATACATAATTTAACTCCTCTGTACAGATTATAGCTCAGATTATGTACTTTTTAGCTGCACAAAATGTACACATTACTGTTAGAACTGTAAATCTCTTTGAAAATAAGGACAAAATGGGCATGAGGTTGTGAGGAGCTGGAACTGTCAATACAAAGGCGGCATTGACCAGACAACAAACTGTGTGTGAGTGTTATAGTCATCAGTCAATAAAATGTGTGTATCTTGGAGAACTGTGGTTTGTGTTTTACAAAAACAATGACATTTTGTTGGTAGGGTCAGGGATCAGTGGTTACAGTTGGTCACAGCCGTTTATAGATCTTTGATAACCATTTCTCTGAGTGCTACTCACGGGGTCAAAAGGGAAGAATTAAATTGCTCAGTCATTGATTTGCTCTATTAGCTTTGATTACGGTAAATCAATTACAGTTGTGAATTTAAATGTCAGACATTCTAACACTTGCGTTTAGTAAACTGACATTTAAAATTGGCGAGCACTGTGTTTTATGAGTCGACGTTGCGCAGAGACACCCTTGTTTCTTTCCCGTCTTCCAGTCCTTCCCTTCCACTTCAAACGCTAACCCAACCCAGTTGCCATGACAATCCAATCCGTGTGGCTTGTTTTCTGATGCTGCAAAGTACTCAAACCCCCCCTGCTGCTGTGATTTGACTGCCATCGCTGTATCAAGCCAGGTGGCTGCTTTCCTCAGGGAGCCCTTTCAAATAAAGGCATTCAGCCAAAAGACTTTGAAGTCCCACTGTAGACAAGCTCTCAATAAGAAAACACACTTCCTTCCTGTTTCATCCCAGGCACCGATGGGAAATCGTAGAAGGAACACAACCCCATGTTGCTCATCAGTGTTTTTCAAGTGCTAATGCTGCACAGCAACAAACTAAAAAAAGAGACTGTAACTTAACATCCAGCATGTTTCCACTCCAAGAAGAATATGAGTTTTCTGGTTGTCAAATTAAAGAAATGTTCATAATGTGCGACTGGATGATATTGGTGAGACTGTCAGCTTAGGGACTGACTGTAGGCATGATGTAATGTACTGATCCTATTTGCATTATTGCCAGACAAGCAAGATAAATTATAAGATTATTCAACGTCAGAGGGAAAGTTCAAAGCTAAGATTAAAACTAAATAAATCTTTTTATCCAATAGTTAATTATTAATTACATAGCAAATGTAACTAAGCTCAAACAAGGATGTAACCCAAGAACAAGATCCACTTCCTTGTTCATGCAGAGTTCTAAAAGCCACAAAAGTAAGAATACGCCTCGTTTTTGTTAAACAATTTGGTTTTTTCTCTTTGGGCGAGTGATGTAGGTCACAAGTAATGAAGTTCTCCAATTCTCCGTCTCATCTCTTTCATCTACACTCTCTCACAAAGATGGGAACTGAAATAAAAAGGATTTTGGAGTCAGAATTGCACACTTTAAATTATTCATCTTTTTCCCCTGAAGAATGTTGTAAAACTGGCGAATGGAAAAGTTACTTTTGACTGTAAAGTCATTATTTTTATTTGTTAATGAAGAGGCATAGTAATTATTCATCGTCGCTAATCCTTCTTGCCAGCAAAGTGGTTGTATTTTATCTTCTGAGAGTGAGAAGGCTGGTATTAAAAATGAAAGAAAATCAGTTAAACAGTCATGAGACCACACCTCTTTCGCAAGTCAGACACACACACAACCCACATATCTAGAGGAAAATCCATTATTAGTGTGGTGTAGTAAAAGAATGGCTGTGACACTACTTAAAGTGTTTGAGATGTAAAAAGAAGCAAATACACTGTTTATGAGACTGTTATCCGGACACTTTGGCCTCATTATGCTGTTTTATTGCCAAACACTGACCGTTCTGAACCTTTTATCATTTCGTAGCTTATTAATACCGAGTTACCTGTTAAAAATGCTTTACCACATGACTTTGAGCATACTAATAAGACTTTGATGTCTGGGGTTGTAGACCGATATGATGTTCCTGTTTCATCCTGACTCCTCTAGCACTGATCACTTTCTCATAGCCCTTTGCCTAAGCATGCTGCATTAATTTATTAACTCCTTTAATATATGAAAATTGCAATTCCTCTCTAGTCTCTTGCTCACCCTGAAACAGTTTTCTTCTTCCTTCATCGAAGGCCTCATAAATTTTATTTAATTCATTTTGCCAGTGGAATCGGGGCAGTGGATGGCTTACACTCAACTTCCATTTGCTAATCAGGCAATTATAGGCTTTTTGCTTTTGAACAATTTCCAGTGCTTCCTGTACATAAATGAATGACCAATTTCTCAAGTGGGCGACAAGAGAGACAGGGTTTTTAACTGCATTTCAAAGAGGCAGATGTAGAAAGGCCAGCAGGACAGGAAGTATAGATAATCATGAAGGGAGTTTTTTTTTTTTTTTCCATCAGCTAGTCTTGTTAAACAATTACTAGCATGTTGAAAAAGGCTGCATATCTTCTGGTCACTGTGAATTACCTTGAATTATACATGTCCCATATTCTGACAGCTCTCTCACATACGTTTTACTTTGTATTATTGATTGCTTCGATATGGAATAATGACATTAATTACATTACATTACATTACATTCCCACCAGCTAGGGGTTTTCAGGGTTTTTATACCACCCCGCTGCTTTTCATTTCAAGCTAAATTCTTTAGCGCTCTGAAGCAATTATCTAGCTGCCGTCTGCACGTATCTATCTCCATGTCAGAAAGTTCATTTTAGACTTATTATGGAATCTTAACATCTTTATGCATATATGAGCTGAATAAAGTTAGGAAAGAATGATAGAATCAAAGCGAAATAAAGTGCAATAATTGCCACTTGGGTAAACAGACAGCGTTGTCCCCGAAGTTGTTTTGCTTTGCTCTCTGCTTAAAGGCATTTTATAGTCGTGTTTGCATATCTCACTTTGCAGACATGATCTGTAACTCCGCTGACAATGTTTTTTCAACTGGCAAATTGAGTGAGTTTTGAAAGTTTTCTGTCGAGCAATCACTCTGCCGTCCATCCCCGAATTTCTTGCTTAGAGTCCCCGCTTCGTCGTGCTGTTCCATTTCCGCTTGAGCAACTAAGTGTGTCACAAATGTGGGTCAGACGCCTTTCTTTCCCCACTAAAGTCAATTCAATTTGGTAGAATGATAAGAAGGTATCAAATTTAAACAGCTTGGAGGTGCTCTGGGGCAAGACAAGAAGCACAGCAGTGTGCCATACTTAAAATACCAGCTCCTCTCCGCAAACCTTCCTCGAGAGAGTTACATGATGGGAGGGAGAGGAACAACACGAGGCCCATTAGATGGGAGGAAGGGAGGGACATGGGGAATTAGTTTTTTAGCAGTGCATTAGGAAGCACTGCTAAGTTACATCAAGAGTATGAGAGACGTCTTTTCCTGGCTTATTCGAATCTAAACAAAATCTAAAATCTGTTAGCACTCGCACATAATTACTGTGGTTTCTTTGACAGGAAGGAGTAGAAAACAGGCACTTTAAAGGTGTAGTGGTTTGAGATTGTGGTCTGCTCATACATTAGCACGGTCGATCATATGATCTCATTTCATCCATGTTTATCAGAATACAGAGCAAGGTTTTTTTTTTCTGAACTGCGAAATGCTCAGCTATAAAGGTTTAATGGAAAACATTTGGAGTCATCTCAAGTCCTGTAATCTCTCTTTAAGCTCTGTTTATGGTCTCCACCAGCTACTCAGCGGAAATTTCAGTCTGTGCAGCTTCTACCTCATCGTGTGTTTGAGTAGTAGTCGCACTAATCACGCTAGTGAAGTTAGGGGAAGGAGAAAGGTGCAAACAAGGACGCAGAATGAAGAATCACCAGAGAGTGTTTAAGGGAAGGTCTTGGGGTAGGCACTGATGCTGAAAAAAGAGACAGAGAGCTTTGCCTGCAGAAAGAAAGTAAAAAATGCATTTCTCTTAGCTGTCCGCTTTGTCCTGACTTCAAAGGGGGGGGGGATGGATTGCACTTAGGAGGTGTCTAAATGAGGTGATGAGAAAGATGAGAGCCAGAGCTGTACTGTATCTGCCACTGGCAGTGATTCTCAGAGGACTAGAGTGGAAAGGCCCTGCAGAAGCACACACAGACACACTGCTCTCTCTCAGCACATAGACCTGAATGCAGAGCCGTGCTGGGGCTCAGTGTACCTTTTTGCTGTTGCTTGAATGCTGAGACTTTCTCTTGTGTGAACATTGTAACCTGAAATGACACGGTGAGTTTAGTATTCAGAAAGAAGAAGGAAATCTTGCACAGATGCCAGAAGGAAATGGACTTACATGACTGAATCTATATATTTGTACTGCATGTGTGTGTGTGTGTGTGTATATGTATGTGAGTTGTCACTTTTACTTTTGTTGCTGTGCAGTAGAAAAGAGCCATCTACAGCGTGCCTGAAGGGAGCCACACATAGAGGAGCAGACGTAAATAATGAGGAGGAGTGAACGTGTAAGAACATGGGGGTGGTGTGTTAGCGTGTGTGTGTGTGTGTGTGTGTGTCTGTCGGTGGGGGATCACACTAGACAAGATGTGAACCATCATCCATAGATATGAGAGCGGCTGTTACGATGCATGACGACAAGAGGGAAGCGAGGACGGTGGGTGAGGAGGAACGCAGGAGGCAGACGTCCAAGGAGAAAATAGGTGAGACAAGCGAAGTAAAGAGACACATGTCCAAGATCACGGCAGAAGAGATGGACAAGAGGGGACAGGGTAAGAGAGGGAAAAGAAGGAGGAGGAAGGGGAAGCAGACCCTGCCAGAAGCATAACAAAGACGGAGAGAAGGAAAACAACAGGAGATGATGGACAGATGAGGGAAGCGGTTTTGCTTTCTCTGTCATCCCACTCAGTTCTGCTATCTATCAGAGAGGAGTACACTCCCTCCAGTATCCCTCACTACACTCCATCCGTCACTTTGTGTGCCAGCGTGTGTCTGTGTGCGCGTGTTTGATTGTTCTAGCGCGCTTCAAGGAAAATGGTGACCAGTGCAAACTGAAGAGCCGGCCACATCATCACTCTCCGTCGCAGAGTTTTTATCACGACTGAACACAACAGACACTGCAGATTTATGATACAGAAGCAGGCGTTGGACTTCTTTGGGTGTGTGTGTGTGTGTGTGTGTGTGTACACGTGTGCCTATAGAGTTGTGTGTTACCTGGTGTGTGCAAGCATGAATGTGTGTTGATGTATAGAACAAAGCTTTCTCTGGCCTTTATCTCAACATTGGTTGTTTTGTGGAGCGTGTCAAGGGCTGATAGCCACTATCAGCAGCCACCACGCTCCTCCACCACTCATCCATAGTGTTTTTTCCAACATGGTCATTTTTCCCTCACTCCTTCTTCACTATCTTTCTTTCTGTCTTCCCTCTCTCCCTCTGACCTCTAATCTGTGTCCTCTGTCCATCTGCATGGCCATGAACTCAACTGAAACTACTGGCTAAGTCACATGAACACATATGTATGACTGACTGTGTTTGACTCATGTCTCTCAGTCAATTCCAGCTGCACCAGTTAATTTATTAACTCAATAGTGTAGCACTAATTTAACCAATTAATCACTTAGTTGTTGATTGATTGGTGGTTAAATGAATCAACAACTGTTTTGATAATTCATTATAGATTTTTTTTTAACTTTATTGGGATTTTGATATACTAATATAACACACTAATTTACCCATTCCCATTTTACATTTAGCCATAATGAACCACAAACATAAAAAAGGGCGATGTCACAATAGATACTACGTACTATTTAGAAGTTAATGAATGATTGCCATATCATGTAGAACATGTCCCTCTCAATGAGTTATTTTTTGAGGAAAAAAAAGTCAAAATTCTCTGGTTGCAGCTTCTTGAATATGAATAATTTTTGGTACCATTCCTTCTCTGGGACAGTATGAAATGATACTGAATATTTGAAAACATTTTGGAAACACATTTTCTACATTTTCTGTCATTTTAGAGGCCAGTTAATTAATTGACTGATAAAATAATAAAGAGAAAATAATGCAGCTTATTGTTAAGCTGCACTGGCACAATAGGACAGATTGCGCAACCCACGACCAGTTAAATCAAGTAAACTAATATAATATGACTTCATGGGAGGCAAGAGGGGAAGCTCTGTATACACTTGGTTACAATGAACAACTTGCTAAGGGAGCGATACAACTCAAACATGCTGTATTTAAAATACAGAGAGACAGGCTGCACACAGGAGATTATGAGAGTAGGAACGCAGTGTAAAAAAAAAAAAGCTCGACATCAGTTCCTACACCTGTCAAAGACGATAGTGCAACAGAAGTACAAAACCACTCATAAGTGCAGAATATTTAAGTGTGAATATGCAATGGTTTAGACTCCACTGTGTTGTTTACCTCTCTTGTGACAAATCTGCATTTACTTCTTTTAAATGTCAGACTAAAATTGGGGGCATATAAAAATGCACTGCGATGCATCACAGCTTTCCGCAAAGGCTTAGTGGCATTCACTGGACCACATATTCTCAAGAGAACTAAAAGAAAACAACATGTCTCTCACCAGGCACTAGTTTGTAGAAATGCCAGGCTGGGATCGCTGCATCAGTACTCAGCTTTTGTCTTTTGACTGAGGTAAATAAGCTCTCTGAGAAATCCACCTTTTGAGCAGTTAAGGTCAGCGGTAAACTGCCTCAATGCTTTTAACACCTCTTTAAGTGGATGCATGAGTCACTCATTTGACTGTGCATAGTATTAATAGGATTATGAATAAGACCCGAAGAATTCTTTTGAACTTTTGTCCGTTAACAATCTATAATACTGTATATTTCCACAGTGCAAGATCTCTTTCCAGGATTTAAAAAAACAGATTCTGTCTTCTGCATCACCAGTAGCAAATGAGATCTTGAAGGGGGGGAAGTAAATGTGCTGGGATAAATGCATTTTCAATTAAGTTATTTCACAGAGAAATTGTCCTCTGTTAATTGCTTTGGAGCACTGATTTATTTGAAGATTTCCTCACATATTTTTTCATATTGCAGTGGCAAAAAGAAAAAAAAAAGGGGGGTAGGGGCTACAGACGAGGAACAGGGTAGATGGATGAAAAACAGAGTAAATTAGTTGCTCAGTTTAAACAGTACCCTCGGGCAGCCTTGTAGCAATGCCAGACTCTGCAGTTTGGCTCAAGGCCTTTGTTACATGCCATCTCTCATCATTCTCCCCTGATTCCTGTCACTCTACTCCCTAATAAAGCATTCAGTCCATGGATGTTCTTTAAGGTGTAATAGGTCCTCCTGTGTGTTTTAGATGCTACAGAACAGGAAGCATCCGTCATACCCACTGTGTACTGACTCAAAATGTACACAACGTTACCTTCGTTCCAAATGTAGGCGTCTGTCCATCTGTAACCCCAGCTCTCTCTTTAGTCTACCACTTCATGTGAGAGGTGTACGACTTTATGTTTCACCGTGGGTTCGCTAGAGTCGCAGCCATAGGAGTCCAAGACTAAGCAGCGGAGTGGTTGTGACTCTCAACCAAGTTCAAGCACAGCTCTCCACAAACCATTTTCCCTCATAACAGCATGCTTCCCAGCAGCCGAGTGTCACTGAAGTGCCACTTATAAGGACAGGCACAGCACCTGTGCAGCTCTACTGTGATTTTTTTTCAACATAAGTAATAGTTTTGCGGATGACTGCAGGACACATCCATGCCCAGAATCCTCTGACCCTGAATCAGTCAGCCTTTAAAAACACTTATGCATAGAGAATGTACCCGGTTATGTAATTGGCTCATCTGGCTCTGCACCGTATTTTAATTTGTATCTGTGTGCTCAACTTATTCATAGAACTGTTGATTTTAATATAGACAGAGAACTTGCCCCAGGGCTTCTAAGCAGTCATACTGTATTTATAACAGCTTATTTTGGTCTGGAAGTGGTCAGTAGGACCTCATGACACCAACAATGAGAAAATTTAATGTGAGTAGCAATTTTATGTATCATACACGTGGTTATAGATGAGTTAGCCTATTAAACTGTTGTTAAAGTTGGAGTCATTTTGTTTTCAGAAAAGTTTTTCTATTTATTCCTATTTATACACATTAGTAATCACATTTGACCAGATACAATGATTACATGCTGAGTCCCAGCTACACTTTATCTATCAAGAATAAATCGCATTGTCACAATCATTTAATGAGAAGAGGTAAAAACATTTTATCCCAACTTTTAGAACCATGAAATCTGTTTAATTCTTTGCTTTTCATCATTTAATAATAATACGTGAAGTATAGTTAGCCAAATAGAGTTATCCTAATGTTATTTTTATTATGAAGTAACCCATAGTCTTCACAGTGACAGACCCAGCACCAGTGAATATACTGTATATCCTCCTCAGGTTCAAAAGATAAAATGACTCCCACTCAAACATCTCCCCCCTCATTTGCTTTATGTGTTTTCACTCCTGCCTTCCTCCTGACATATTGTTCTTTGCTCCTTGTCTCCCTTGTTCTACAGACGCTCTAAGACTTTCGGAGCTCACACCCATTTTCAACCTCGAAGCTGTCAAATAGACTATGTGTGTAATAGTAAATGAGCAACCTGTGGCTGTCAGTCTCTTTTTCCACATATATACTTTTCTCCTTTCTACCTTCCACTCTGCTTCACCTTGACCTTTTTTTCTCCCCTCACGCAAAACAAATCTAACATCACTTGAACCACCGGAACAGTGAAAGCCTATTGCTTGAAAGGTTGTCACAAGCTTAACAAACATGCCCAGAGTATGCGAGCCCCCTTTGTAGATCTTAAGTAAAGATTGTTTTCTTCAAAGCAATTTGTAACAGTAACTCTCACAGATAGCCTGAAGTCAAGGGTTGTACATCATATTTCATACATAGGAGGGCTTCACTTCTCAATTTGAAGGATAGCAAAGCATGTCCTAATCCAAAATCATGGCCTGGATACATATATTAATTGTACAAACTGCCTAAAGCAGGAGCATATTTGCCAACAAAGTAATTCACAGATCAATGATGGATTTCCTCCCAGATAAGTTTCAGGAAAACACCACCCTCCTTACTTGTTACTTGGAAAGGAATGGGTTTAATTTACGAAAGGAAGGCAGCATGTTGCAGACGTTGCACGAATAGCGGCTTCACAGCAGAGACAGACAAACAGGCACAGAAAACAGAGCCCAAGGCCAGTACAGGTTAAACATGTTCATTAATTTCTGTAGTTTCTCTCCCGCTGACCCTGCTTGCTTCCTGGACGTGACATGGATCTTAATAGGCTTTGGATCCCCGCTCACTGTTTTGCTGCACACAGAAAAGCCCTGAGAAAGAGTAGGTGTTAAGGGAAGGAGAGTGAAAGGAGGAGATAAATGGGGTGATAACGGAAAATATCTAGATAAGGATCATTATGTCAGTGAAAATAAATGGGGAAAGTAAATCCGGAAAAATAAAAGCCCAACTGAAAAGTTTGTCATTGAGCTATGTGAAATTGTATATAATTATTAATTATAAGTCAGTATCACGTGATAAGATAAGATACAACTTTATTTATCCAACCCTGAGGAAATTTCACAGTTAACAGCAGCAACATACAACAAGCAAGTGCAGAGAAAAAACACGTAGAAAACCACAAACGAGTGAAAAATGAAAAATAAAGGAAAAAATAAGAAATTTAGTATTTATATAAACATTTATAGAAATATAGAATTAGAATTGAAATTAATTATTATTTGCATATTGACATTGTGGTTGCACATACATGCACATGGTGTGATATGGGTGGAGGGTTTACTGAGAACTGTTGTATAATGTGAAGGCTGTAGGGAGGAATGACCTGTTATGTCATATTTTATTTCTTCTGTACATCTGTTCAATATTCAAGCCTCTTCATAGTACGGTCACATGTTGTCGTAATGGCTACATGTGTATCATCTTAGTCGCACACTGTGGGAGCAGCTTGTCACCTAAACTGTACCTTTAATGAGTCAGCCCCGTAGGTTAACACTTAACTGATGACGCTGAACCGGCTTAAAGCAGTCTTAACAGCGCAGGGCTGGAGGGCACAAAAGGGACCCCATCAGCAAGCTCCTTCCTGAAGCCCTACTGTTTCACCAGGCCCCCATGTGGAGCTCCATCTCTCTAAAGAGACTTCAAAGCCAGGCATTTGCAGACCCAACGTAGGCGTTAACCTTTGACTCAGAGGCTCTCTCTGTGCAGGCAGGGCCAGTCTAATTGATGCTACGCGCTGCACAAATACGAATAACTTGTCCTTGTGGATTTCAGACGTAGAATAGAGTGCTTTAATTTCCGCCTCTTACGGGGAGATACACAATGGTTGTACTCCAGCAAAGTGTTAGCATGTTTATGGTTTCCAGTGACTAATATGTAGCTTTTAGTGATATGTATATGTATGGGAGCAAGAAATGGTCTGATCTGAATCTTACTCATTGTGTTAAATAGGATCAGACTAAAAGGTTACTGTTCCTTATCTTGTTCATCTTCCCATCATTTTCTGTCAAGGGCTGGACCTTGAGTTTCTAAAAGAATGGCAAAAAATTCTGAACAAGCAGTGGATTCAACACCAGAAACACCCACAAAACAAAGGTGGACTAAAATATGTTGAAAAAAATGGGGACCTCCAAAGCAGGTATGGATTTATAGATAGGGATGAAAAGACTGGGGCAATTTTCTTCCAACCTTATGGCCTTGAGATGGTCAGATACCAGGCACGCATCTAGAGATTAAGTCAAGCCCCCGTCACTCTTCATCTCTCCTGATAATGCTGAGTGGGCACCCAGTTCAGTCTGGTTAATTTTCCACCTCATGTCCCAGCTCCCTCTCCGAGAGATGGAGGGAGATAGTCTGCACAGATAAAGGGATGTGGTGACTGAGGGAAGGTAGCAGACATGCTATGTGCGACTGCATTGTTGTTGCACATAGTTAAACCCACTGGATGCCGTTTAATGGGCAAAAGGCTTGTTAATCAGCCTGGACAGAGCTGGTGAATGGATTAGTGGACGTATGTATCCAAGGACAGATGTATTGATCGTATATGTCCTTTAGACCTACAGATTTCACCTCCTGAAAGCTGTGCCTCAGAATTATAGTTTCTAAATTATGTACAGTGTTTAAAAAAAATGTATTAACCCATAAAGACCCAGTGCTACTTTTCTGTCAGTTCCCAAATGATTTTTTCTTTCTATTTAACCTTTCTTGAGTGATTTATCACCATTTATTACTATATGATTCTCAGTATTTTGCATTTTTTTAGTGAAAATCGGGCATTTTCCTATATTTAATTTACTGATCATATACTTTAATCATCATTTTGATTTCCCATTTGAGGGTTATTATATCAAAAACAGAGACTACTGAAGAAAAAGTGACTTGTCCAGTAAGATATAGGATTAACTGAACGTAAAAAAACAAACGTCTCCAATAACTGTCATTTATCGAAGTACATGGATTTTACTGGTGAATAAATGTTGTAGAAGATGACAGTGTTTCCACGTTCATACGGAACCTCTGAATGTCCAAGTGGGTCATATCTAATGACCATGAAAAGATGACAAACCAAACTGCATTTTACACCAACTATTTACATGTATTTATCGGATTAGTGGATCAACAGGTATTAAACAGTTTAGATCAGTAGATGATTTGAGTCGACAGTGGCTGTTTAGGTCTTTACGGGTTAAATGCACAGTGTGTAATATCTTTATCTAAAGGTTTCTCGATAACATAATAACAAAACATGTAGCAGATGATGTTGTGAAATAGTGTGGGATCATATGGTTGTTGTTTTCACTACCAGTGCTAATGACAATCTATCTGACTCAGAAATCGTATTTACAGACAATATGATGCATTCATTCACACTACATTTGCTGATGCACAGTCACATTTCATTCTAATGAAACAGATGATTAATTGGTTTGGTTGATTAATCAGTACTGATCTGTATCAGCAGAAGTTGACATGACAGTGACTGATTGCTAATATTAGTCTTCTCAAATGATACTACTGACTTTGAGGGAAAATATCTCAAAAGATAAAAACTGCTTCCAAAAAGGAGTTTTACCAAAGTATCCCGAATGTAAAATTCCAGTATGTACTAGGCTTCATTTCCTGTGGGAATGCAACATAATTCAGATATTACTAGAAGACAGTGTGTAAACATCAATAAAGAGATGGGTAACCAGTTGTTAGCAAGTCATTATTATTTGGCAATGTTCCAGACTCGTTGACACATCATGAAGTCATTCCACCGCTTTTAATGTTAGCGAGAAACCTATTAGTGAGCTGGAGATGACCCATCCTCTATTTCCATATGGAACTCACTGATTCTGGAGGTTATTACTTCAGTAAGACTAGGATTATGCATTGACGGTAGGATGATCTGAAACCATTTGCAGTCCTGTGAGTGAACCGTGCTAACTGTGGTTACATGACTGACCTTGGACAAGAAATCCATATATCCACATATGGAATTATAATAATCATCACCATCTCATTTTTTTTTTAAATACTATGTAGGTGCTGTGCTTTACTTTGTCCATTATGGACCAGTCTTGAGTAATATTGTGACATTTTAATAAATAAAAATGCTCCCACCTAAAGGTTTTTACAGTTAGTTTGGCATGCAGCTCTACATTTACTGATGCATTATACTGAGTTTGATATGTAGTGGATTGTGCATTATTGGAAACATTTGTAATTAGACAGTGTGAATACAGAAGTTAACAAAATATATAACCTAAGCCTCATTTTTCGGGATGCTTTAGAGTGGGAATGTTAAACATGACAGCCGTTAAACACTGTGGTAAAAGTCAGAGGTGCACACTAGGTGGTAACAACCTTTCCCCATGCACACATTGCTTCATTCTGTCAATATTTCTACATTTTGACTCTTAATTCTGCCCTCGTTCGCCTCTGCATCAGATTAATGTGATCTGCTCTCAGGCTCCTTAATGAAATACAAACCGTAAGATGCAACGAGCAGCTCTGACATGGCATCCCTCACTGTTTTATCATAATGAATCAATGCTGGAGACAGGTTTTCCATTTAAGTAACATAGATAAATGCTGTTCAAGGCTGTCTTACTCAACTTTCTGCTTAAATTTTAATGCTGATACTGATCATGTCTTTATCCACACGGACTTCATCACAGTGCCATGTTATATCTCTCTGCCAGTTCACTACCACTCACACAGCTGAGCCCGGCCAAGCTGTGGCAAGGTGTTACAGCACAGCATCACACAGCAGCATAGAACATTGTGTATCTGTTGAGTGTTTTGCATCTAGACGATATTTCCTTGCCAACAGTGATTAAATAGTGTGTTGCAGTGATAATATCTGTCATCGAATACAACCATGTATTTTTTTTTTTGTTTGGTTTCTGGCATGTCACATGACCTCTGCATCAGATTTTACTCGGACGTTTTCCCCAGTCTGGCCCTTAGTCAACAGGGGAGCATTACACTTTTGACCTAATTTTGTTCACAGCACTGCATTTTTTTTCCTCCAAGGTGAGGTGTCATCAGGCTTGTATCCATTTACACTGAATCACTCCCACATGACATCGGGTATTGAGGCTAATGTGTGTCCCAGAATGCTTGTGGGTCATTAAGACAAACAGCTACACAGTGCCTGCAACCACACATGTAGGAGGCAGGTTTGGAAATGGAAAAGGTCACTTCACCTCTGATCGTAATAGCTCCCAATGGCACCGTGTCATTGAATTTTGGCGCCGTTTTAACACGTGCTTGACACTGATGCTGATGTATCTGTGTTTTTTCTTGTTTACAGGATACTGACCTACTGGATATAGCGTACATAAAAGACGCCAGGAATGGGAAATGCACCAAAACACCCAAGGTACGCTCGTCTTTCACTTATTTAGAAATTATTTACGTGAAGAAACGTAGAGACAGAGTACAAAGGAAGCTTTTTTCACGTGAGGATATGCTACGTGTTGTGCTAAGTGTTGATTTTCGCACAGAAATGAATGAATCACACTTTGTCGGCGGCAGTGTAGCCAAGAAATGTGTTACGGATGGGACTGAAATTGGTCATTGTAATTATTGTCTTTTAACTATAACCAGTTCTTGTGCCCACACCCTAGAGGTGAATCACAGAGAGGTTTTCAGTAGTTGTTGATGTAGGAGGGGTACATAATCATATTAAGTCTCATCTTCCAGAATGTAAAATTTGACTGATTTAGTATTCGCCTATTCATGCTGTTGACAGTTCACATTATTTAGTATTGTCATAAAAAGTGAGGATCAGACGACACTTAAAAAGTGACGTGATTTGGATTTGGACCTGCACAATTAACAGTGCATGGATGGTTTCCCAGGAACGCACACCAGTCTAGGATATCCAAATTGCTATTTCACAGCTAATTAAAATGCTGTTAATTGTGAGTGACGAGAGAAAAATGTGTATGCGCAGTTTTTAATCTGGCACGCTCTAACTGTCATAGAATTTAGCACATACGGTAGTGGAGCATTCATAAAGCCAAATTCAGCTCTTGCAGTTAATTTTCCACTTAACATGCGACGATTACAACAATAACCCGCATTCTTTTCCACTTTTATTTTATATGCACTCGCACAAAGACTGAATTTAGATGGCATTTGGAGTCGCTCAGTCCTGTGACGAGCTGTTGTTACATGGCTGTGCTGGTGTTCAGTCAGTTTGATTCAGTGCAGCAGGAGAAGCAAGTGGGGGTCGTGCACCACCGCTCTTGTCTGGGGAGTGAGTAATGATGGAATGAGTACAATAACACAGAGAGGATTCATGCATTTCTAAACAGCTTACAGAGTGATGCTACCCAGGGAGGAGACATGACCACGTGACAGGTAAGATGGTCGAAGCATTGGAAATCCATTACTGGGAGATGGAGCGGTTATGCAGCCTGGGCATTGTAATGGGAGCACCAGTGAGACATGGTGTCTGAGGAGTTGATGAGATGAGGAGAGGAAAGGAGAGAGAGAGGGGGGGGTGATAAAAAGGCTGTGGGGATGAGAGGAAGGAAAGCAGAGAGGGTAAGAGGGAAGGCATGTCGACTTTTTAATGTAAGGTCCGCCGAAAGCCAAGGCAAAGGATGAGAGGAAAGGAGGAAGGACACACGGATGATGGGAGGTCAAAAGAAGATGTCAGGCACGGAGCAGAGATAATGCCAGACAGACAGTTGCTGTAAGTGGACAGCACTTGTCATGGCTTGCCTCTCGACCGTTTCTCCTTCACACTTCTGTTGGATCTTGTCAGGATGTTGAAGTTTTTGTGAGCGCTGTCGTACTCTGAACTTCAGCTTCTAAGAAAAACACAAAAGCTGGAGGATATGTTTTCCTGATGAGAACATGTGAAGGATGGTGATTATGCTGAAAACATGCAAGAAATCAAATAGAGCAGACGGCACCTCAGTAGACATTTCTGCATGTTTTCCACCGCATTCCCTCCATTTAATGTGGCTAATTTTATGCAGTGAAGGGAATTTCTTTGTCACAATACAGTAAAGTAAAAAAGAATGCCTCGTCTCCAATGGAAATCAAGTATTTTATCAGTATTAATTATATATCCAAACATTAAATGGAAATGACAAGAATCTAAATCATAATATCTGCATAATTCCAGTGGTTTTACCATCCTTTTGTTTTATCTGTTGGTTCTATAGTCACCGGCAACTCTTCCTTTTACCTCAGCAATGCTCTTGCTGCTGTCACTTAAGGGCTCCCAGCATTCATTCATTCATGCAAATTGCAGGAAAACAACACGCTCACTAAGACAAGATGAGATGTTGGACTCACGATGACATGTCGGTGAAAGCTTCAGAAGTGCTTTTATTGTGCTACTCAAGAGTCCTGCTTCTCAGCCAAATGTTGTCAGACTCAGATATAACAAGTGGTGCCAGGCACAACAAACCCCGCCCCCCCATGTGTATTGTAGCTTAGGTTGGCATCAATCCAGCTGATGTTATCATTGCTATGCTGGTGTTGGGATCAAACCCAGGACCTTCTTACTGTGAGGCACGAGTGCCACCCACTGCACCACCGTGCTGCCCTAGGTCAAAAGTTATAATGAAAAAGGTGATATTGACCTTGACCCAAAATTTAATGGGGTCTATTCTGGACCACCACGCATCTTTCCTGAAAATTTCATGCAAATCGGT
>JAPQRQ010000017.1:9591071-9601107 GCA_037367365.1 Apogon talboti
TTTCATGCAAATCGGTCCAGTAGTTTTTGTGTAAAGTTGCTAACAAACAAACAAACTGAACCGAAAACAATACCCTCGCCCTCCCGCTTCGGGAGGCGGGGTGACAATACCCTCGCCCTCCCCCTTTGGGGGGCGGGATAATCATTCTCAGGCTCAAAATAGGCTCCAGGTGGAAAGGCTGATTTTTCTCAGTGGAGATCTTATTTCCACTACAGCTTGTGTTATGTCATATTGTCTTTGAATAGCATAGAAATTTCTGTCCGAGCATTATTAAGATTTGGAACATACTGCCGCTGTGTTCATTGGCTCAGTGCTATACGTGGGCGCCTCGTCTGACCTCTAATGAACTTATGCCACGCTGCCCACAGTCTTCAGCATCTCACTAATGATTCATACAGTTCCACCGTGAAGGCAGACATAAAAAAACACCCATGTATTTGCTACAGGAATTCTCACCGTCATTATTACACTGAGTAGACACAGGCCAAACTGTATAGGCAGAAACCCCACAGGAATACACATGTGCTGACTAGTGATACGGAGCTGGAAAAAGTGGCGTCCTGTTGTTCTACACTGCTCAGGCTGCTGATGCTAATTAGCATGTGTCCACCCCATCATCATTCTGGCTGATTAGATTGGCTTCTTGTCAGAATAACAAGAGGCAACCTTTGTTTGACGGGTGGCTCCAGAAATTAATCACACTCCCGTCTGGTGAGCAAAGAACAGCAGTAATAATCATCTACTAAATATACCCATAAATATCTGGAAAATTGGCCAATCCCATCTCATACCGAGAACACAAACTGACAAAAGCACTTCCTGTTGCTTTTGTATATTTCTGTTATTATGCTTTTGTGGATTGCAGTATTCAAACCACAATGACAAGATGGATCTCTTATTTTTAGTGCCTACAACTCTGTTGGTGAATGTTAGGTGCATCCTCCACACTAGTGTCAAAACATCATTCAGTTTGTTTGCACCGTTAAAACGATCCAAATTTGTGTGCTCTGGCTTTCTTGCTTTTCCCGTCATATATTTGATCACTTTGACCACCTTTTCACTCAGTTTCTTGTATTTGTTGCAGGTCTCACTCCACGTTTTCTAAGCCACATATTCATATTGTCTCTTTATTCAATTAAGAGATTACAGTGTTCCTGCACGGCATGTTCCCGTTTTACAGAATACACCAAAAGCCAAAGCCTATCGCATTTACAATCACATCATGTACACTTTACCGTACAACCAACTCCTGCGTAACTGACTTCAGATAACCTTCTCCCTTCGATTCCATTTGGCATCCCTGCACGCTGGGTCATATATAGTCCTGTTTTATAGAAATGTTCTTTAGTTTGTGCAGTTCTTCCTCAGAAGAACCAACAGGAGGAAAATGTAATCAGTATCTCACTGTGCTACTTACAGTAGGTGTCAGACAGACTAAATTACATGCTTTTGCTCCTCAACAACCAAACAGGCATCTGTGTATGAGATGTGCTCTCTGTGCAATTTGGATTGTAATGCACATCTTGAAAAACCTTAATATAGAGAAATAATTGAAGACCTTTATGTTTTATATATCTGTGCTGTCAGATGCTTCCATTTTTCACATTAGAAGTAAGACATCAACACAGCTGTAGTGACTCTGCCCGCTGTGGGTGGGCACTATGTGCAGACAGAGTGTGATCTAATAATTCAGATGTCCTTATCTTACTCCAGTCTGCCATGTGCCTGCTGATTGTTTTACTGTGTGTGGGGTTAAACAAGACATGAGGAACACATAGCTTATCCATTTTACAATTTATGCACGATCAGACTGAGGCAGAGGCTGATTGACCGAGCGCAGCGGAGCAGATGGCTGCATGCTGTCGACACACACCCTGGTCACGCACAGGCATGGGGGTTGAAGGAGCAGTACCCTCAAAATAGAACTTCTTTGGTTGTTGTATCAGAGAGATACACATACAGAAACAGGAATGCCTTCTGGCAGCTTCCACATAATGGTTAATCACAATCAACTGAGAGCAGAACAAATTGATTTCTGAAGTGCTGTCAAAGAGGATAATTTACAAAGGTGGCCATTTGGAGGGATGCAGACACTGTTATCAGCTAAGAAACACATGGAAATCACTCACAACTCATCATTATCATGTAGTTAAATAATGATGAGGATTTCAAAGGCAGTGGATGCGAAACTTTGGATGTTGACGGAAATACTTTCAACACATTAAATATCTAATGTCTTCTTTCCTGGATCTGTCGATAGTCAGAACAGTTATGAGCTGACCCTTGACAGTTGCAGAATGACAGTTAAGATGAGCTCTCTGTTCCTTCAGACTTTTATTGTGAGAGAAAGCTTCACCCTGCTCTGTTACTGTCTAAGCTCGCAGCAGAGAGCACTGCTGCTAAATACAGAGCAGCTTGTGTGTCCCCAGCAGTGTAACAGGATCTGGGAGAGGCCAGCAGGCCATTATCACCACCGCTCAGTCTGGCCAACAAAGTCAACTAAAGCTCTATCTCCCTCAGCAGTAAGTGCTAAACAGCTCCTCCGAGTACCAGCAAGCTGCTGTCAGGTTCAGATCAGCCCTCCGGAAAATACAGTGCTTATTTCACGCATATTCATATCAGCTGCATTGTCACAGTTGTAAGGCTGTGATTATGTAGTTTAGATTGTCAACATGAGAGAGGTTTGACAAAATCCTGTTTGTACAACCTTGAAAAAAACTATAGTTTTTACCTGTGTACATACAGTGACTGTATTTTCTTCAGAATGCATCCAAATTCAGTGTGTAATAATCACTGCACATAGATAGATAGATAGATAGATAGATAGATAGATAGATAGATAGATAGATAGATAGATAGATAGATAGATAGATAGTTGGTAGGTAGGTATACAGATTGATATTTTATTATATTACAAACATAAAAAGCATATATCATTATATACAAAAGGTAAATTACCTATACAGATACATTAAACAGCAACAATACATAAAGCAATAATAATATCACAAAAAATCTTTTCGATGAATATCACCACAAACATATCAGTAATACGGTAACATTTTGAATACTTAGCGAAAAGAAAGGCACTTTGATTAAAGACTTATTAGTGATTATAAAACTAAATCAGTGTCAAATGTTTTCTAAATCTAGTCTCTGAGCACATTCTGTCTTTTAAGTGTCTTTGCATATTCTTTCCGTCCGTCTGTCACATATTGGTGGATGTTACGACAGTACGCTCTCCAGTGTGCGACAATAACAGCCTTTCAAATGTGTAGATGTACGAGTGGGCGAGGTCTTTGTCTGACCCTGGACCCTGTTCCACTCCTGCATGACAAGATGAACAGCTGAGAAGGCAGAAACACTTCAGTGGAAATGCAATGTATATTTGGCAGAGTGTCTGTTGTAATGTGCACCCCAGACTGTCAATATAAGAGTCTGTGTTTGGACAAAAATGAGTGACAGCCAAGAAAAACTTCCAGACCTTGGCGGGCATGTGAAAGGTTTTATGGCACTCAACAAAAGCTTTGATTGAACGTCATTACGGTGGCAAGGATATCCCCTGAGAGCAATAATAGTTTAGATTAAAGGTGAAAATCTCCCAGCAAATTTAACCTCCTACCAGCTTTGATGTGTATTCCGATTACTGCAGCTGCATATTGTACATTGTAACGGTCCACATTTATAGCAAGTGTCATTGAGCTTATCATGGACTGAGCCAATGATGGATTTGTCTGTGCGTCTGCACGGATGCGTGTGGAGTTAAATAATATCTTAGCTATGACACAGTGCTATTTTCAGTATGTCTCAGTGATGTAATGTATGCATAAGCCAGCGCTGTAAACAAAACACTCACAAACCTGTCTCTCCCACAGCCCAGAGAGAGACAAACTGTAGCGCACACCCTGGTCTCATCTGCTGTACAACCACAGAGTCTCCAGTAGTCAAAGAGCAATAATAGGTGATCCCTGACAAGCAGCGGTCAGTGCTGACCTGGGAGGTTTAGTCAGATGGACGTTGGCAACACATTTTGCTTGCACTGAGCATCACATGACAGTGTTGAAATTGTGGACATGAAACTATTAGTGTTTTACGCTGTACTAATGATACTAATGATGAAGTTCATAAGAATAACAAGTGGACAAATGAGCACTGATGCTTTGAGTAATGAGCAGCTGAAGATGAAAGGAAACTTTAAGAGGACAATCAGTGATAATGAGTCTCTCTGCAGACCTTTGTCAGGAAGGCTACGAATGAGAACCATCATTTGTTTGCGCATACAGTATGTGTGTTGGATTGAAATACAGATTTAAGAGTGGCTCTTTCACTATCTGAATCACCCTGCTTTAATGCATCTATTCTTACTGTGTGGGTTGGCAGTCTTGTGCTGGTAGCTGGCCTTTTTTAGGCTTTAACTAACTCGACTACTAAGCTAACAACTGTCTTTACAGGCTACATCTATGAGGTGCAGCCACAATACACTGATAGTTTAGATACACTCCCCACCAAGCCCTTCAAAACTTCTCTTCACCTTGTCTCTAACTGCAACAGTGTGCAACAATACTGTACCTACTTCTAGCTTAGAAATGGAGTCAGCTAGTGTCAACCAAGCATGTGTACCATTACATATTGCACCTTTAAATACAGTAAATGCAAATACACAGCAGCATAAAGAATATGCAAAATGTGGTTGTGTGAGTAAAACCCCAGCAAGCTGATTTACTGATAATATGATAATGGGTAATGTACTAGAAGTGCCATGTTACCAGCCAGTCATTTGACAAATGTGTTACTCATTTGCATCGTCATGATACTGGTGTAAAGTTATAACTGTCAGTGAAACACGAATGATGAGCTGTTTATTTGCAAGGTAAACTAGCTGTGGTTAGCCTTCACAGCAACGACTCCACCTGAACCCCGAGTAGAATTGCACAATATCAGTCAATTCTAGAATGAATGTCATCTTAACCCTTTAGGAACCAGATTTTTTTATTCCATTTTGATATCAAGATTACAAAAAGCTGTCTGCTTGTCGACTTTGGCACTTAAAGGGTTAACCCAGTGGATAGAATGCACAACCCTACACATATTACATTCTCAGTCCTGTGTCGGGATGGAAAATGTCACACTGGATAAATGTGACATTAAGTAATACAATGGCACATTATTGATCGATCTTTTGCTGTACATTCAACTTTATTTAACGGCTATTAAATTTAGAGTCAAGGTGTTTAATTCAAAATAGAGGTCAATTAATATAATATAATAATTAATGTAGGTTTAATCCAGGCTTTTTTCGTGTCCTGGTTTGATATTAATAATTATTGCTGAATTAAAACATTATTCTGGTACATTTGTCAATTGTGTCACCCAGCTCTAATGGCTGGTAAGCAAATTCATTTTATTTCTATGATTTTTGGGCAGACTCACTATTGGCTGTCAAGGACTTTTCATAAGGATGCGCTTGTAAATGTGTGTATTTATATCCTTTAACAATTTGTATTAGTTTCTCATGCAGTCCTGATTTCTGTTGTTTTGGTTTTGTTTTGTCAGGGATAGATATCTTCTGATCAAGAGAAAATAAGATACCTCCATTTGATGCCAGCTACATTTCAATGGAGCTGTAAAAAGCTTGTTTGTATTTCATGACCTTACCTGTGGATTTCTGCGCTTTTACTCAAATTGAGCTCAGTGCAGTAGAATAGATCCAAACTGTACAATTAAATGAATGAATGAAAATCAGGAGAGATGTGCATGTGCTAAATGTGAATGAATGCACTCTACGTGTGGGTTCTCGTTCCTCCCCAGCGGCCTCTGCTCAGAGACATTTTAGTGCACAGAGCCATGAAACTGTCTGTCAGTTGACAGGTCTGGGAAGAGAAATCCCACACGTTCCCCTTTTAGACACAATTCACACACATACACACAACACGCGATCATACATGCGACAGCGTTATGCTCTGGAGATCAATGGAATGAACACGGCATCACACACACACACGTTAGACTTTTCCGAAGTCTCTCTGTTTCTCCCACTCCTTTAACCTTTCTTCGTCAGTCTGGCAAGCTCAATCAGATAGTCAATTCATTCTGTGCCAACATGTGGGGATGAGATTGGAATTTGTCCCTCCAGACTCTTATTTTCATCAGGGGGATTGGCTCCTGGGCAAGTGGCAACTCACAGTAAGAGGTGATTAAAGTAAACGGCTATATGGACTCATTGATTTTCATAAAAGAGATTGCACCACTATTTGTCATCAAAGATAAGCGATTGATCAGCATCATGCTTCGATGTAACCCCCTGTCGAGAAGGAGCGGGGAAGACTGGAAAAAAAAAAAAAAAGAAAAGGGTTAGCATGATAGAGCATGATTGGTTTGGGTTCGCTTTTTTTTTTACTCAATTACTTCAATGATCCTTGCACACAGATGAATTCCCATAGCGTGAAACTGGCCATCTCATTACAGCTCGCAGACAAATCGAAGGCGACGCTCACTCTCTCTGCGGACTTTTACCTCAGAAGCTGCCCCTGTTCCCAGCAAACATGAAACTGAGCTGCTGGACCAGAATAAGTGATGAAAAGAAAGATCTAATGAACGTATAAATAAATGGCCGAAACGGAGAGTGAAATAATGAAGTGGCCTGTAACCACAGAGGGAGAGTTACCTGAGTGGGTCCAGAGATGACTATCTTGCTGAAAAGGCCAGTAGGAGGACAATGGGGCACCTGTGCCGGTAAAGTTCCCATCTTAACTGAGACCTAGCTGGAATGTCTCACAGAAACAATCTACTTTGTTAGAACAGTCCAAGAAACCAGGAAATCAGTCCTGTATATGTGTACTGCATGCTTGTTTTTGTGTTATTTTAGCTTTGCTTCGGGCAGGCAGAAAATGAACAGCATATTAGATTAGTCGTCTGCTTTATGGACCAGACAAAACAAGAATGATTCTTTTCTGCAACCTTAGCAAACAAGATGCAACATCCAATGCTATAAATCCTGTATGCGTTTCTCAGCTGTCTCTTTTACTGAATTAAGTTAAGTCAACTCTGCACTCTGTGTGCTGTGTCACAGAAATGCAAACTGAAGACCATTGGTTAGATGCAGACACAAAGTCTCATTAAATTACAAAGAAAATAGAGGCAAAGCAGCGGTGTTAAAAACAAAACAAGAGCAGCACAGAAGTTCTAACAGTTGAAGGACCCAGAGCCATCAAAAGGTGGAAGAAAAGGGATTCTTTAAAAGCTGCGATAATGTTTGATGTGTATGATTAGAAGCAGAGGCTTTACATAAAAAAAAAAAAAACTATATTTGAATATCAAAATACACTGGAAAAAAACAACTTATGAATTCTGTCACTGTCGAAGTACATGGATCCCACTCTGCTGAATCACGATGACCCTTTCCTTTAGTCACCACACTGGTGTCGGTCTCCTCCAGTGGAACTTGGCACACGTCCCCCTTGTCACTTGATGCCTGCAATGAAATCAGATGTGACATTTTGTTAACCCAGCAAAGGTTGTCCCGACGGAACTGAAGCTGATCAAATAAGAACCATTCGAGACGGGATTGCTCAGACTAGAAAGAGCAGACCTGCTGCCAGTGGAAAGTCAGCATTTAAAGTTGGCGATGAAAAAGTGGTGTTAACAGAGGCGCTTGTCTTTGTGTTTCATTTGAGTTCTCACGGGGACGGAAATGTCATCTCACACTTCGGAATCCATACAGACAGACATGTCGTTAGCAGTGCCAAGACTTGAGTGACTGATTAAATAATTGACTGTTTGATTGATTTAAGATTCATCATGGTGAAGTTAAGTTTTTCCTGATTTCCTGCTTGTGTGAAAATCACCATGGGTCGGCAGCGTCAAGCGAAGCAGCCATGAATCTAAGTCTGTGTCGATAGTGTGTCTCTTGGCAGTCATACAATCACAGTCTCAGCCTCAATTAAGCTTTTCCCCCCATGCAGGATAATCAGCTTGATGTATTGAACCTACTGCTTCTTCCTAACTATCAGGATTGGGATCTCTGTCATGCTGATGTTTGGCTACAGTTGATAAATTGACTCTACACTTGATCCAGTTTTGGTTTAAGTCAGAGGCAAGCCATTGAATAGCATTGACCTTAAGTGGTTTGTTGGGTTTTGTTTTTTTGCGTTTAAGGTTCAGCCTGAGGGTGGAAACATTTTACACTCAGTGGCCACTTTGCTACCTTGCTAGTACCAGGTGTACCTAAAAAAGTGGCCGGCGAGTGTATCTGTTGCTGCAGTTGTCCGTGTGCATCACGATTCAACATGACATGTGTTCAGAGACGCTCTTCTTCATCCCTCACCTTTAAACAGTGTTTGTTTTTTAATATGTATGCTGTTGCTATAAATTACCTTCAGTACAGTCGAATTTATATGTGCATAAATCATTTATTGCTTCTTGGGTACAAGATTTGTCCGCACTTTATTTCATGTTGTGTTTAACTATAAACTCCAGTAGTTAATAAGTATAAACTCATACACTTGTTACTTAGCTCATATATTATGTGATTTTAGCTCAGGCCTTGTGTTCCCTCAGAGTGAATAAAGTGTCTTGATACAGTTGCATGTTAGAAGTCCTGAGACCCAGCAATGTATTTTTGTCCTCTGTAGGGGACAAGAGATTCACAGCATTACTAAATAAAACAACGCAAAAAAAACCCCCTAAACAAACAAACACTGTCCACTGCAAAGGATATCCCATAAAAAAAATAATAAAAAATGTATCTGAAAAAATGGTTGTATCATGCCGATTCCAATCAGGGCAATTATTTCATGTAAAAAAGCCAAAACCTTTACTTTCTTGGTTCTCAGGAGGATATTTAGGCGATTCTTACAATGTTGGCATTACTGCAGATCGTTTGGTGTGTGTAACCGTAATGTAAGTAAACATTTCATGATTTAATGTACGTTTATATGTGCTTTTAGAGGTTAATAAAACACGATTTGGGTAAAACGAAAGCTCAGAATTACTGTATTATTTAAAATGGTGAAAGTATAGCAATACATTTTACGTTTTTTGTGTAGTTCCTAGTGTGAGTTCCCAAGGTTTGTTTCCTGTATGTTCAAGGTTTACAAGAGTTCATGGATGGACAAGGTTTCAATAAAATACATCCTTGTTGACCATGAGTTTGAGAGCTAGATCATCATTCAGCTGGGACATTACGATTGCCTTTCTACTAGCTTGATCCAGTCTTGTCATTCTCCTCTGACCTCTGTCTCAACAGGGCTTTGTCACCTACAGAACTGGCACTCGCTGGATATTTTCTGTAAACCCTAGAGATGGTTGTGTGTGAAAATCCAAGCAGAGCACCAGTTTATGCACTACTCACACCAGGTTGTCTGACAAGAACAACCATGCTATGTTCAAAGCCACTTAAAACCATCTTTGTACTTGTTTTGCAAGTATCTAACTGTTTTGTCCTATGAAAAATAAAAAATAAAAAAATAAAAATACTAAAAAAAAAATACTTTGTTCCCCATTCTGATGCTCGGCTTGAGCTTCAGCAGATCATTTTGACCGTGTCCACGTGCCTAAATACATGGAGTTGCTGCGATGTGATTGGCCTTGTAGATGTTTGCCTTAATGGGAAGTTGAACAGATGAAGCTAATAACATGAGCATAAATTGGAATGAGATGTAATGTCAAATAAAATGCAGCCAAAGTATGTCTGATGAAATGAGACCAATCAAACGGTGAAACTGACTTTGAGTGGGTTTTGCAGTCCCTGCACACACACTGCTCACCTCACAGGTGAGTATGCGATATGACGGTTATGACCGGTCTGATGGGCCTGTTACCATGGAAACCATAAGAAGGAGAGGAGGAACGTAGCGCTAACAAGGGCAGGAAGGGTTCTCTGACACATGGTAGCGTTCCATTTGACAGGAAAGCACAGAAACCATCACATCAACCACTAATTAATTCTCACCTCTAAGAACATTTACTTCTCTTCTCTTCTCTTCTCTTCTCTTCTCTTCTCTTCTCTTCTCTTCTCTTCTCTTCTCTTCTCTTCTCT
>JAPQRQ010000017.1:9601479-9613262 GCA_037367365.1 Apogon talboti
TTCTCTTCTCTTCTCTTCTCTTCTCTTCTCTTCTCTTCTCTTCTCTTCTCTTCTCTTCTCTTCTCTTCTCTTCTGTCTATTTGAGCTGAAAAGCATATGTCTCTGTCACTCTAGGGAGTTTGTTTAACTGCAGTAATTGGAGCAACATTTGCAGAGATCAGTTGCTTCTTGCAATTCTCTGCGATTCACGGACAGGAGTTAAAGACTTCAAAATACAACGTTTTCCACTTGGCAGAACATGACCGTTTACATTCGATTCTGTTTCATCACGCACCAGACTCTCCAAAGACACAGTATTTTGCAAAAACTGTTCTTAATTAAACCCACATAATGTGACACTTACAATGTGCCATTCTGTGGTCATTCAGATATTTATGTTATATGTAATTGGCTGTTAGATGGAAAGAGAGATATGACACTACACTTGCAAAGCCTCAGAACTATCCTCCTGTTATAATTTCTTTAAAACTCAGTCTAGGAAATGAGGCTACTTGCAAAAGTTGAAAATTTTGTCTCCAAGTATCTCAAATGACTCATAACTTTAATTGAAAACTATAATCGGCCGTATTCGCTAATGATCACAAATGCTAATGAAGCAGTGCTAATGAAGCAGTGTTAACGATCATCGATCATTTCGAGCTGCGGATATCTCGCTTTGGAAACTGCATAGTTAAACAAACACTCAGACAGGCCCGCAGGCAGAGGCACAGTTCTCCCCTTTCCTCTCTTATTTGTTCAGATTTAATTGGGGTGATCAATATCTCTCGCCATACTGTTATCATCTGTCATTTTATACGTTGTGCATATGCGGGGAGGATGGATGAGATGAAAGACTGGCTCATGGGAGTTTCGTTAATTGGCACTTTGGTCACGCCAGTCAGTGCGTAACACCATTAATCACAGGTGAAACCAGAGGACATATCGCACATGGACGTATATGCGACCCAGCTGTGTTTTTCTGTATATGTATGCGTGGGTATTTAAGGGATCCTCCCAAGGCCAAGGTCTAAAGAGATGTGCGACCTTTCTCACTCCCTGCAATGATCCCTTTCAAGCATATATGTGCGCCAAAGACTTAATTGGTTTTTCGATGGTAAATCTCAGGAGGATTGGTAAAGAAAATGTCTGATCCTTAATGCTGCTGCTCCAGAGACCACTGAGTGCTCTCAAAGTATTTCCTGCCTAAAAGACCAGAGTCAATAGAAGTGGAAGACACAGCCACTTTTCCCCCCTCTCCTACTCACTTGTTCTTTCTCCAATGAATGATGTTTGGTTACATTTGGACAGAACTTTAGAGAGACTCTTTTTTTCTTCCTGAATGATTTCACTCTCTGTCTTTTCTCCCCCTTAGGAAATTGTAGTACATTTGTTGCAGGCAACTGTTAGGGAAGAAAAAAGTCCCCACTGCTTTCATTCTGGACACCACATGGTTTGGTAGCTGACAAACTGCAGGTACTCTTTCACACATATGCCAGAAACACATACAACACTGTGGTTACCATATTTTCTAACAAGCAAATAAAAAATGGTACTTCCAGTTCTTACAAAACCTTTTTTTTTACAAACATAATTTTAATAACAGCATTAGTAGATGCATTAATTTCAAACAGTATCTTTTAATGATATGCAGTATTCCTTATTCCATTAGCTTGAGAAAAACTAATCCTTTTCAGTGTAGATATTCCATGTAAAACAGGTGGACTTATTTAATTACACCTGTAATGTAATGTATCACAGTTTTTCTGAGCTAAGCTATGCTCTTCTAAAGCCTATTGTTACACACTGTGGGATCACTGCTATATACAGCTACTGGCAGGCGTTTAGCATGAGAAGGATATAGTGTTCTCTGCCAGTGAATAGTATCATGGCAGCACTCCCTCTGCACAGATTAGTCTTATGTAGTGGCTCTATATACACAGTATTTACTTATCTATTTATATCTATGTACTTATTGTGATGTGAAGCAGTTGAAACCATTTTGATAAGCATTACACGCTAGACTAGATATGTACAACTCATGGCCTCTGAATCAGATGTGGTTCCTTCGCTTCTATCCACTAATCAAAAGGAAACATTAGGAATATATAAAAAATAATAATGAAAATAAGGTTTTGGGTATTTTGTTATCATAGCTGTAGGCGTAAAGCATACTTACACACATACATACACACTTTTTTTTTCCAACCAAAATGTGTGTCATAGCAACATTAGGATCTGGTGCCTTTTTTTGGCTCAGGTTAGTAGCCCAAACTCTATTTGCCTTGGTTCAAAGTAACCCTACACATTCCAGGAGATTTTTATTCTCCATGAGAATTAATCAGTTTTGTTGTTTTTGGAAATAGTAGACTTTTTTCTCTATTATAGTTGTACACATTACATACATTTAATTTCATGAACACTGAATTAATATAATGGAAATGCTAAGTTTACCCACCATTAATTAATTAATTCATTAATCCTCGAGAAGTTTGCAGGGATGCTCGAGCCTATCCCACATACTAATGGGTGAAGGCGGAGTACACCCTGGATGTGTCACCAGTTCATCTCAAGGCTGACGTATACAGATGGACAACCATTCGCTCTCACATTCACAACAATGGGCGATTTACACCAGTAAGCTTATGAAGGTGCATGTCTTTGAATGGTGGGAGGAAGCTGGAGAAACCCATGCAAACACATGGAAAACTGGGATTTACCTTGTTGCTGTGACATTGTTAACTCCTGCACCACAGTGCGACAGTGCTGCACCATTTAAACACCAAATAATCATAAATAGGCTTCTTCAGATAAATGTGAACCTTGTAGATAAGGATAATAATTTTTAGACTTAGATTGTAAAGGCTGCTGACTCCTGGGGTGAATGATAATGTGGAAGACGGTGTGCGACTTATTTCATTTTCCTCACATTCAAATGGCTGAATAGCAATGTTGGAGATAAAAAAGCAATAATATGTTATGTGTGATGACCAGTACCTTTCAAGGAGAATGATCTTCTAAAATAATTGACCCAATGTAGATTTCTCGCAGTGCCTTTGTTGGTTTTGCCTTTGCATGATTACACAAATAGTCAGTTGAGTGATTTAAAGGATCAGGGGACATAGTTTCTATCCAAAAGGCTGCCACTTGGCTCTATACTTGGTTGTGATTCTGCCTCTGAATGGTAGCCAGGGCACAAAACGAACAGACAGTGACTTTAGTCGAAGCTGGGATTTTACTGTCTTAAGCAGGAAAGAAAATCTAAAAACTTTGAAGCGGATTCAAAGCGAAAGATGAACTCACCTGGTAGAACGCCTACCACGTCTAATCCGCTCCGGGCCCTTTGTTGCATATCATCCCCTGTCTCGTCGGCCTGCCTTTCCTGTCTCTCTGTACTGTCACTATCAAACTGAAGCAGAACGGCCAAAAAAATAAAGGCCCAAAAATCAAAGGTTTCTCTTGTAATAAGCTGTTTTGGACTGTTTTGACTCTTCTTTGTTAACCAACAGCAGGCATTTTGTCTGGACACGTCTCCTAGTCTTTTATTAGACACCGAGACCACCTAATTAAGCTTTGAGGAGTCACTGGTATCTATTGTGTGTTGAAAAATAACCAAGGACTGATAATCATCTTTTATCAACGATGGGTCACACAGAATCAAAGCCAATCAGATATGGCGGCTGGTTCAGCATGGAGTGTTGATTTCTCCCAGTGCATCATTAACACCATGGCATCTTGAAAGGGGGTCTCCCCAGATCACTGTCAGCTCAAACATACACCATAGGATTAGATGGCCATTTGAATATTGTTGAATATCCAAGGACTTGTTTAAACATTCTCTAATCCGTTGTTGGCAGATCAGTGGCACACACAGATGCCATACCAAATGGGCCACTATGCAAGGGTTGTAGGTGGCTGGTTGATTGGTGGCTGGCATGGCCTGGTATGGCAGATGGTCCAGGGATGTCGAGACAGCAGACTTTCTGTGTCACAGCAAAGCTAATGATGGCAAAAGGCTAAATGATGACTGTAGACAGAGGATAAATCATAATTATCAATGCGCGATGCTTACCAAGGATCCTCAAATGTTTGCGTCGGGACTTGGAGGCGTAGATAGAGCTGTTATGCATAGAATTATATAATTGACTCAGTCGTTCTCTCTAGAGATGTGTGTGAATGGGTTTGATAGTGTGGCACTAAATGACTGCTTCCCTGGTGTTTGTACAAAAACCTAAATGACCTGTAATACCATACTATCTGGAATGCACACATCCTGATGTTGGCATGTGAAGTTCTCCTGTGGGACTTCTGCTGTGGTTTCATTGAAGCCATCCCATTATAAGTAATTAGCTACTATTTGAAGGACATTCAGTTTTACCAAAGATCGGTTGTCCAGAACTGTAGATTGTAGACAGTGGAGTTGTCCTTTGAGGCTTATGAATCAGAAATTTAATCAGAGATGAGAGGCTGATGTAAAAGTATACCTCACGGGCCCTCTGACCTGATCTCCACCACTGAAAAACTTGAACATGCTATTTATGCTATGGCCTAGTAGCCAAATGCTTGATTGTTATTATGTACCCCCATGTTGCAGTTGTAGTTTATATTCTTTATCATTATAGAATAGGGAAAAACTCATTTTCACTTACTTAAATTAATCATACTTGTCCTCGGTGGTGATAAGTACAGAATGGATGTATTAACTAGTTTTACTAATTAATGATGGGGAGAACTTGTTTTGGTGGGACATCAGGATGGAAGCTGTGCTATTAAAATGGCTAAATCCCTGTCAGACAAAAATACATACATTTATGTGTTTACTAGTTCAATTGTGTTCATTATGTCTTCAGTTTTCTATATTTTACTTTATTTCTTTCTTTGTTTAAGACATAAGTTTTGCTCCAAAAACATACCTTGACATGTTTCGGCAGATACTTCAATGTCAAGGTATGTTTTTGGATGAAAACTTATGTCTTAAACAAAAGAAAGAAATAAAGTAAAATATTATGTGTGTACTGTTCTATTACATGTCCAGGAGGAGATAATAGAATGTAGTGGAAGTGAGGAGAAGGGCGACAGAAGAATTAGTTTCCCAGTGGTACGATTGCTCCCACAATGCAATCTGTGAACCCAGCTCATCAACATTTTGATTTCAGTATTTGTACCATATGTTTGCCTGTGAGACCACTGTTAACTGTGACTTTCCTTTCATTCATTACATATGCATGTGTGTTGTCATGCAATTTACCTTTGAATAAACACTTGAAACACAACTATTTAACATTTGGTTTTCATGAAATGTATTAAGTAGTCGTGTCTCAGTCTTACTGTTACTGTCACACACAAAATCACAGAACACAGTCTCAGCCACAGAAACACACTGCATTCTCATGAATAACTTTAACATTACTGTTATTTACTGACACCAGACTTGGAGAGGAGGGAATACAAGTTTATACGATTGCTCTTCCGGCAATTCACTCTCAGTATTTGTTTCTTTCTGTGATACTTCTGCATCTCCTCTCATCTAAGTTGTAAACACTGACAACCTGTTATTGCACAAGAGGGAGTCAAGACCCTCGTGTAATTGCGGGGCAACTGTGCAACTCGACATAATAGACTTATAGTCGGAGTGTGAGCCATGGTGTGACATTACTGTTGCCGCCTTGGCCAGGTCTCCCTTGAAAAAGAGATCCCCCATCTCAATGGGGCCAAGCTGGTTAAATAAAGGTGAAATGAAAAACCTTTTGTGTAGTTGGTTGCATTTGTGTGATTTTTAGAGCACACATTTTTACCCCAAACAGCTCAGAACGCATGATGAGACTAATGTAGGGCACGTTTTCTGGAAGGTGTATTTTGTGCAGCTTTATACTAGCTAACAATTGTAGGCGATACACTGTGCATCATTCATATTAGACTAACAAATCAGGGCAAAGCCAGGGATGAATAAAACCAGGATCTCTGTGTACATCTCTATCAGCAAAAAGACAAAGCACAGCCTCGTCTCTTCAGCTTCACTATTACTTTATACAGCATGTCAACTGCTTCAGATGCTACACAGCCCTCCCCCCTTAGTGCTGCAGGAATGTCCCCAATAAACCCAATTGGTTCTGGTCAAAATTATTAAAGATGTCACCGGGGCTGGAATCTGCTCAGTGTCCTCTACGCAGCGAGGAGCTCAGAATATTGGAGTGTTTTGTAAAGAGGTACAACGGGGGGGGGGTGTAAGTAAAGACGACAAGAATGGAAACAGCTAGAGGGTAGAGTACATATGCCGCGTCCTTACAGCAGCAGTGGCGCAGCATCCACAGCCCCAAGGCCTCACAGTGCCAGCAGGGAGTCATCTAAATTATTTACTCCCGGACCCCGTTGTGGACATTTCCCCTGCGGGCCCCCCCCTCTCAATGGGGCTGCTGGTTTTTAGAGGGCCTGAGTAGGGTGCCAGGGGGAGGACCGAGGGCTGGAAATTGCCCTCTTTCCAAAAACTCAGCCTGTATTGTGAATCTTTGCAAGACCAGAACAGAAAAAGAAATTGATTTGGAAAGGAGCCTAAAGGGTGAACAAAAAGCTATATACAGTACTTATGATTTATCTCTTTAGCAATATTTGTACATTGTGTATGGAATATGGGTGTTGGTGTAGATACTAACAATGGAGGATATATTGCCTCTTAGTTTTTTTCACTATAGGGAGATCAAAATCCAGAATTGCTTTGAGCTAAAACAGGAATCCTTGAGTCCTTCGAAATCGAAATGTTGATGTTGGTTAAAGCAATCTATTGGCTGCTTATGTTCGCTGCCTATTTTTGCACCGTCTTGGAGTTTATAAGTCTCCGCGGGGGTGTCTTTGCATCTGTGCCTTCATCGATGCCAGCACACATGCATGTATCCTCATGATTTGTCACTTCCACGTGTGGATGTACCGCAGGTTGTGATTGCATTCAGCGGCTGTTTCCAGATCTGTCTCTACCAAAATAAAGCTTCTGTAAGACCACACGATAATTACTGTAGTTATGTACCTGCCGGTTTGTGGTGCCTCGAAGCTGTTTTTAGCGTCACCCTTGAAAGATCGCTGCTAGGTGGATAGCTTGAACAGGATGGGGTTCATCCAATCCACGAACTGATGCGAATGAGTCAGAGAGAGAGTGGGTGGGAGTAATGGCCGCGGTACCTGGGGCACGCTGAGACGGAGGGAGGACGTTGAAATAACAGGAATAAAAGTTCAACTTTCTCAAAGTTTTGAGTCATATATCAGCTCCTGGGAGGAAAATTGTACCATATGGGCATCGTATACAGTAGGGGTATCATATATATTTCATTTGTACTCATGTCAGTCAACTTATGTGAATCTATAAAACATTGAACCCTGGACTAGGTGAATTTTATCCTCATTCACCAGTTCACATGCATGGGTGTCATAATGATGTAATTTTAATGGATCAACTCTTATCCTAATAATGTTTTTTTTTGTTATTTTCTGTTCATTTTATGCAACCAGTATACTGTAAGCCCAACATTAGCACCTAATGAAGAGGAAGGGACATTTATCAACATTTTATTTTACATTTACAAAAATATATTTATCTTGTAAAAAAAAACTGTTGCAGAAAAGTAAATTAAATATATAAAACCTGTTACTGAAATGATTAGATGCCATCATTAAAACAGAACCAGGCAATTTTCAAACAGTGGGAAATGATATGGAAATACTGATCAAATATGGCATTTCTGTTCCAGGTTAGATGAGTATGAGTTATCATTAGTTAAAATAATTGCAACGAGCTGATTATATAATAATTGTGACCCGTCTGTCTTTTTGTATACACTCTAAATCACATCAGGGGAAGGAAGGATCATTAGCGCTTCGGTTCGCTCAAGGTTACTTCCACATGTAACTAAGAGAAGCCAGCCATCACACCACCAGCGATGCATTTATCGGACCTGCTCGAGCCGCTGAGCCTCGGATTCATGTCTGATTTGATTGCCAGCTCAGTTATTTGACCCATGTGCTCCTAAGTACCCGGTTCTGTTGGCTGCATGTCTTAATGAGAAGTGCTGAGCTGGTGAGTCACAGTGGTTGATTATTTTTCTCCTGCTGGAGTTCATGTGGTGTATCTGAGGTCAGTCCCCCCCCCCTGTCCTGTGCCTCTGCCTTCCTGTCTGCCCAATGTGAGCTCAGCCAGTTACAGAAGGAGTGCATGCCAGGTAGACTACTTCCACCTCATCAAACTTGGCCCTTGCCCCTTCTGTCTCTCTGTCTTTCCTTCATAGTGATTCACACACAGCTTGAATCGTCCTCTTGGTCCTTTTTTTTTTCTCCCTCTGTTTATTCTGTCAGATTTCTTCTAACTGTCTCTGTCCTCTGAATCTGTCCTTCTCTCAGATATTTAGAGGTGCCCAATCATGCACGCACACAAGTGTACAAAAGCATGTAAAATTTATAACCTCATTTTGCTCCTCCATTGTGAATGTATGCCCTTGTTACAGATTATTATGCAGGTTACATTCCTGGAATTGAGGTGCAAAGGGACTCAGTGTCAGAAATGCGGCTAGTCTCCTCCGTATAATTATCCTTATGTCCTGCCCTCCAAGCTTTTATGTTCCCTCTTAATCCATGCTGGCAGTCTGCTTCTCATGTCCCTTGTTTCTCAGGCATCTGCTACAAAAGTCTGTTTTTGGCCATTAATGTCAGCATAATCTTGTATTCTCTTGTGTCGTGCTCCAGTGTTTGTGAGAGTTGTGATTGGATTTCAATGAATATGTAAATAAGGACCCAAACAGCTGTTAATAAACATTTTTTGGAAGAAAATGGATGTGGCATGGGGGTCCATCCCCAGGAAAAAAAAAAGGCATATTTAAACACTTTTGGGGTTTGGTTTCACAGTTACACAATGCGAGCCAGATTTAGGCCATACTTTAACATGCATTTTTCCTAATCATACATCCCAGGTGCAAATAAGGGCTGCATTTCTGTACTTTGCAAAATGAAAGTTTTACAGTAAGTTTTAGGTGTTCGAGCTCATATTGTGATGTCCAAATGACCGGGTCAGAGCATCTCCACAACTGCAGGTCTTGTTAGGTGTTCCCAGTCTGCTGTGGTTAGTACTTACCAAAAGGAGTTTAGTGAAGAACAGTTGAGTTACAGCGATACGTTGCAAAATGAATTTAATACGTTCCATGACGTTTTGCGAATTACTTGTTTTAGGAATCAGTTTTCCCAATTGAAATAAATTGAAACATAATTAATCCATCCCATCCCCCAAAAACCACCCAAAATCCTTTTTGAAGGGATTTTAAACCAGAAAAAGTGCAGTTAGAAAGAAAATAACATCTCTAAAAAGAAATAAACTGGTTTTATTAACTTATTTACCCTTAAGATGATCTGTGCATGAAGAAGATGGAAGAGGAGGAGGAGGATGAGGGTTATTCCCTGGAAGGAGAAGCTCCTTACAGTAAAATGAAGAATTTCTGGGTGTTTTCTCTCTGTCTCCTCTTAATTTGTTCTTTCTGGCCTCACTTTCAGTGTCCGCACTTGCAGGTTGTTTCATTAAATCCTGCCCAGAGAAATCTACTTTGCTTTGCTTTTTAAAATGGATGCAGCTGCACAACCTGAACTTAATTTATCTGGATGATTTTTTTCAACAAATCAGAGACCTCTGTCCACTTTGGGAACACTTTTTTTTATTTACTGGTAGAGATAACCTCCACTACACTGTCCTCGTTCAGGAGTTCAACTATTTAAGTCGCAGTAATACTGTTTTGCCATCTGCGTTCGGCTGCTGTCGCTGCATGTACTCAAAGTAAGATGTGAATGTGTGTGTGTGCGTCACAAGGACGGCCACTGTGCCGAGTGTCCACCTTCGGTCACAGTGACGGTGGAAATGTGGAAGAGGGTAAAAAGTCCTGTGTTGATTATGTAGATCATGACTGCTGAGTTTGGAGGTGAGTGAAAACGTGAGTCTGTTCATGGTCTGGTGTCTGTGTGTGTTTGTGTGTGTTAGGGTGTATTTATGTGTGTGTGTTAGGGTGTGTTTAGGTGTGTTTGTGTGTGTTAGGGTGTGTTTGTGTGTGTGTGTGTTAGGGTGTGTTTGTGTGTGTGTGCGTGTGTTAGGGTGTGTTTGTGTGTGTGTGCGTGTGTTAGGGTGTGTTTGTGTGTTTGTTTGTGTGTGTTAGGGTGTGTTTGTGTGTGTTTAGGTGTGTTTATGTGTGTGCAGTTACAGTGGCTAGTCCGTCATAGGGAATTTGGTCATCTCTTCCTCCATCTGAATGCTGATGCTCCTGAACGTGAAATGAGCCTGTGGAGGCTGCACCTGCTGGGAGGAGCACCTGCTCGTACTGCAAATTTTCGCTCATATTTCGAGACAAAAATTCTTAAGACCCGTGGCTTGAAAAGTGAATTTCTTGTACTACAGTGCACTTGTACCACAAGATTTCACTGTATTATATTTTCCATTTTTTCCATTTTCAGTCCAGTTGAGTATTTGTGGGATGTGCTGGGCAAACAGATCTGATCCGTGGATGCCTCATGTCACAGCTCACAAGGATCTGCTGCCGATGTACCACAGCACACTTTCAGAGATCTTGTGGAGGCTAGATGTTGCTGTTTACAGCAGCAAAAGGGGATAACACAACGTTAGGTAGATGGTAATGATATTATATTCCTACAGATGTGTGATTGGACTGAGATTCGGTCCTTCCTTAGGCCACTTTTGGTAGTTACCAAGTAATGCAAGCTGGGAACAGTCAACATGATTTCAATCTGGAAATGCTCTGATCTAGCCATTGGGTCATCACAGTTTTACCCCAGTTAAAGTCTCTCTACTATTACTTTATTAGACATTTAATATGTCTATTGTCTATATTAGACATCAGGTGCAATATACAGTAAATGGTTTGTTTGAGTGTTTCTAGTTGTTTTCACATTCTACTGTGTACCGAGATACTTTGTAAAACATTGTGTATTTAATTGGATACTTTCAAGTCTATTCATTTCATATTATAAAATAACACTCGTTTATCCATTCAGTTCTACTCAAGCTTTTACACAGCTGCCATTTTTCTTGAAAAAGCTAAACCTGCTTCACCCCACTATTTTAAAGGGCATAAGTTCACATAAAGGCTACATCCACCGTGCAAATTAACTTAGAGGACATAGGTAGTAACACCACAAGTTAAAGGAAACTGACAACATGGTACTAGGTGTCTTTTTAAACACAATGCAGCCGGACTACAGATGAGACTGTGTTGACATCATACAGTGTCTGCTCCATTTGCCACTAAGGCTCAGACTGAGCAGTCATTGAAAGATCCATGGTCATCACTAGTGTAAGTACACATAATCTGCAGCCTTTGTTCTCATTATCTAGTATTATCATAGTGTTGTAGTTGAATCATCATCAGGTATTCATTTATTTTAGCTTACTTAACACAGAACAACAACACAGATCAGGAATTGACTGTTTCAGGTGTTTGATTTGACTTGAAAAGTAAAACCTTCTCTGTTTAACATGTGGTTGAAACGCAACATAAATTGCATCAAACATGGGTCAAATGTAACCCCAACCTCTAGTGATCACCCCTGACCCTGGGTGATTTTAAGAGTTATCCCAAAAAAATCCAGATCACACAAAACAAACTGTACCTCTAACAAAGCCGAACCCCCCCCCTTCAGTTGGCATCTGATCACTTACACATTTTCACATGTGATTTATGTGTACATTATCATTTAATTCATTAACCTCCTAGGACCCACTGTCCATGTATGAGGACAAGAAATTCACAGCTTTATACAAAAAAAAGAAACAACTG
>JAPQRQ010000017.1:9625841-9638267 GCA_037367365.1 Apogon talboti
TCTCCCCCCCCCCCCCCCCCCCCAATCTCTCTCTCTCTCTCTCTCTCTCTCTCTCTTTCTCTTCCTTTACCCTCTGTCTTTAACCCCAACTGGTCAAGGCAGACGACCATCCTCCAGGAGTCTGGGTCTGCTCGAGGTTTCTGCCTGTTAAAAGGAAGTTTTTCCTCCCCACTGTCACCAAGTGTCAGCTCCTGGAGAATTCTGATGGTTTCTGTAAATTGGCTTGAGACTGGTTTCGACCAGCTCTATTTGTAAAGTGTCGTGAGATAACTTTTGTTATGATTTGGTGTGATATAAATAAAATTTGATTGATTGACTACCTTTGCACATCAGGCAAGCTGACTCAATTTCTGTTTTTAAATCCTCTCTTAAAAGCTATTTTTTCTCTTTGGGTTTTAACTCAGTGTGACAGGTTGGCTTTTATTGTTATAATGTGTAATTACTTTTATTGTTTTATTAGTTCTTTGATGTGTTTCATTTGTTTTTTAAACACTATCACAATTATATCCACAACTGGATAAATGAGTGATGATAATGAAGGCAGGTGAGAAGAAGGACCACAGCAGCAGGTCCAGAAATGTTCCAGGGAAAACCTGTGAACGACATAAAGCACAGAGACTCCGGGGAAGAAGTCATGTCAGTAACATGTATTTGCTGGGGTGTGAATAGAGGAGAAGATTAAGAGAGAGAAGGTCAGAGAAGAGGAGGAGCAGAGAAGAGCTCAGTGTATCATGATGAGTCTCCCAGCAGTCTAAGCCTATAGCAGCATAACTAAGAGCAGCCTGAGCCGCCCTAACTGTAAGCTTCATCAAAAAAGAAACTTTTAAGCCTACTCTTAAACATTGAGAGGGTGTCTGCCTCCCGGACCGAGGCAGGGAGGTGGTTCCACAATAGTGGAGCTTGATAGCTGAGGACTCTCCCGTCCTACTTTTGGAGATGAAGACTTTTTGGGACAGCCTGAGACAAGTGAATTACAATAATCTAGTCTGAATATAATAAAAGATTGTGCATCAGAAACACTGTTAGATTGTGTCCTTGAATTACTGGCTTTGCTATTGTGGTAAAGAACCTCTTAAACACACAAAACCATTTTTAATTTAAATTTTTTAAATTTAACCCTTATTTAACCAGGTAAGTTAGTTGAGAACTAATTCTCATTTTCAATAACAACCTGGACATATATAGACGAACAACCAATCACTCTCACATTCACATCTATGGCCAATTTAGAATAACCAATTAACCTATCAGTGCATGTCTTTGGATGGTGGTGGTGACCCTGCCTTTTAGTGCTGGATGGGTGTGTCTATTGTTTGGTCCTTACTGACATCCTCTTTATCAATGACCAGGACTTAAGTGAAGGTTTGACATCTCCAAACATCTTCTGTCTTTGAGGTGTTTTGTGAACCTACACTCTTAAGGTTTTTGCAGGTGCTTGACACCACTCTTTACACAACGTTATCAGTGTTCATCAGCGTGGAAGCTCATCAATCAATCAATCTTTATTTATATAGCACTTTTCATACAAATAAATGCAACACAAAGTGCTTTACATCAGAAAAAAAGGATAGATAATAGAGCATAATAAAGATAATAATAATAATAATAATAAAATAAAATAAGAAATAAATTAAAATAAAAAATCAGTCGTCCCCCCACCCACCCACGCGCAAACACAGGCAACACGCGCACACACACACACACACACACACACACACACACACTCCCCGCCACCCATGGTAAAAAAGACCGAGCACAGCAGGACCAGAAAGTGACAAGAGGAGGCGCTATCACTGGGAGCCAGCCACACCGGCGGGGGGCAGCTACCGCCCCTAGCAACCGGAACCACCAGCATAGAGCCGCATCCCGACCAGTGAGGGAGGGGACCGCCACTGTAACGTGACGGCCAGGACCCCCACCCCACCAGGGAGGAGCAGCCCCAAGAGAGCGGCACGGCCACTGGGGTCATAACATTATCACTATTGTCTTATGGCCCTAGACAGAAAGTACTTAAAATTAAAGTAAGTACATTTGACTGTGTGTTTGTTTACTACAGGAATGGGCAGAAGAGCTGTTCAACTTGGCATCCAACCTCTTGGTGCAGAACATGTCGAGAGAGGCCTGCCTTGAAAAAGCGTATGTCACCCACGTCATTACACTCAGACACACACAAACATGTACACACACTCACATACTGTTTATAGACACAGACATATAACAACAACAAATCCAACAAAAATCTTAAAATAACATAAAGTGTCTCTACCCACAAGTGTATATTCTGTGTTTTACATAATGAGAAGCAGCAGGAAATATCAACTGAAGCGTGTTCTGTGAAAGGGACACATGAATGACTATAATTAACCATGTACAACAGACACATTTATGCAAATACCCACACACATACAAGGCTCTACCGTATATATATACACTCAAACAGTAGGTAAGAAGTTGCTTTTCGCAGTTCTACCAGGCAGCGCGAGGACTTGAGTTTTTAAAGGTCACTTCACCTCACATCGATAGCGAGATTGAGGAGGAAAAAAACGTCAACATAGAGGATAAATAAACCTTCTGAAAACGTGTATTTTGACCAAAGCAAGTGTGCAGCTCCACAGCAGCTTCTACTTGTGTTGCTTCAATGAACAAAAAACACCAAAGATGCGTCAAAATGGATAACGGGGAGCCACTGTATTATTTATCCCCTGAAGCCCCCGTTTGGGGGTATTTGTCCAATAATACGGTTATTGTAATGAATCGATTTCACTCCACCTCTGATCCTATGTAATAACAGATTATAGCACCACATTCACATTGATCTGACTGGAGCACACACACTGATTTATGGTTCATAGTTAATTTATGTGTAAGTAAGTGGCTCAGTGAAGCTCGTGCACAGTGAACTTAAATATGAAGCTGCAGTATTGTATTGAGGGATTATGCCGGGCTCTGTTTGATGACAACTCCCAGCTGTCTGATGTTTATCAGTGAACAGAAGCCATTAACTGGCACCCCTGAGGTGCATAATTGACTTATGAGACAATAAAAGCGGTCATCGATCACATAGTACAGAGCGAGGTGAATAGGATGGAATAGAGCAGGTTTAGTAGTCATGCTGGTTGCTCACAGTAGCAGCTGTTGTGCACTGCTTGCTTACAAATAAGGCGGTTCTGTGTCATACCACCACTACGTTATGAGGAAGCGCCATCCCTGAAGTGATGTTGATGTTCCCCTGCATGTGGTTAATTCTCATTGCTGGCTCTTAGCACTTAGGATCTAGGGGGGCAGCGTACATGGCAATGTTCCAAGCAACAGGAAACAAAATAGGACCCAGCATGTCCTCAGATATCTGATTGCTACAAGATGTTCTTTTTCGATCAATACAATAAGGCTGAAGTGGCTCCCTGGACAATGTTGCTTTGTGCAGCCATGATTAGGATTCAAATTGCACATTATACGTCAAGATGATCCCTGATGCTGGGAATTCATTTGCTATTCATTAATTTAACATTCTGATCCCATCCCATGCAAAAAGAGCATATATGTATTTGTATTGATGGTTGTAATGGAGACTTGTTGGTGTAATACTAGGTGGAGAAACCTGGTTTATTTTCTAGCAAATCTCACAGACCCACTGCCAAAACTAGGGTTTTGTGGACATAACCTTGCACTACTAATAAAAAACTTAAGGGTCATGAATAACTGAACAACATGGGGACTTGTTCAAGCTCCAGGTGAACATTGATTTCTTCTTTCTGTCACATCATTGCCTTCACTTTAGTGATCTAAGGAGGTGCCAAATGACACGAAAGGTACACTCGCGGGTATCCAATCTATACACAGGTTTCTGCGAGGACATTGATGCCGCATTTGCAGTTCGTGTCATATTTTGGGGGTGATATTATCTGACTAAAAACTGTGTATTTTCACATTTGTCTCCCGTCATTACAATGATTCTAAAAAGCACTTTAAAACCATGCTCATTGGTGATGTAAGTGTGATGTCCTGAAGTAATTGCTACCATACAATGACAATGGCCAATAAAAATATAACACATTACATTAAATGTTCTATAAATCTAATCCTAAATTAGACCATCAAAAATAGGTTAATTGGAGCCTCTTAATTTGCCCTGAGCTGTGAACGTAGGTGTGAATCGTCTGTCTCTGTATGTCAACCCTGTGATGAACTGGCCCCCTGTTTAAGGCATACCCCTCCTTTAGTGGAAAAAGAAGAAAGGCCAACAGAGAAAGCAGCAGGTTAAACAGAAAGGAGTCTGATGAGCGTTATCCGTTTTCCCCTCCTCATTGTAATGAATAATCCAAGCACTTGTGAGGCAAATGAGAACATCAGGTAACACCTAAGAGTTACTCTTTTCTTACCTGACTCCCATTCTTCTTCTTCTTCCCATTCTCTCTTTTTTTTTTTTTACCTCTCTTTCCTTTTGTTTAGCTTTTCTAAATAAAAACTTGGGTGACTAAAGCTATTCTAAGCAAGCACTTTCTCAGCCAGCCGTTCACATTTCCCTCTTTTTGGTGAAAAACAAACCAGACCAAAACCCAGTCTGGCCTCTTTAACTATTATAGTCATCAGTGACTTTGCCTGTGGCGGCCAGCCTGCCCTATGAAGTGGACACTGTAATGGATATTAATTATTAGCCAGCAGCCACTTAAAGCTTAGCCTGTAATGATAGCTCCTGTTGCAGCTAAGCTATTTATAGCCCAGGCTGCGCTGCCTGTGTTGCTGCTGCATGGCTCTGTGCTGCCAATGCAAGACTTCCTGGGATTATCCACAGTTCCAACTTACCGTGTAAACGCAGCCAGATATTTATGATCAACACTGAGAAGTCATATACAATATATACCATCGCGGTGTATGGCAAAGACGCCAGTGTGTATTTAACTACAGTGATGCATGCAGTGTCTCATAAGTATGCGCACTTGGACAGATATAGTAAATGATTATGGACATGGTCATCAGTCACAGATGTAAACCCATGCGAGGAATTCATTTGTAGTCAGGACATTACTCACACAGACAAACTGCTGATTACATGTTGTGTAAGGCGTGTGCTCTGTCCAATGCAGATACACTCGGCTGAAGTTGCAGCTCAACCCTGAGGGGCGAATCCCTGTCAAGAAGTAAGTCTGTCTGACTCATCCCTCTCTCCCTTACCGCCACTACTCTGTTTTGATCAATTCATGCCTTCCCCGCCTTGTTTTTCCATGCGTCGAATATGTTAGCCCTCTCCTCTGCTGCCTGTTTATTCTTTCATCTATCTCTGCAGTGCATTTGTTTCTTTATATCTGCCATTGTTCTTCATTGCTTCTGTGCATGTCAGTCTGAAGTAACATAGTACAGGGAAGTCTCCTTTATATCTGTCCCCAGCTTCCCTTTAAAATTCGCCAGCGTGTGAGGATTTCCTTTGTTGTGTATGTTTTGTGCATTTTTTTTTTTCCATCATCAGTTCATTGAGAAACCAAGTCCCTCCTTCTCCATTAGTCAAGTTGAGTATTCAGGCAGGCAGCGGTGAACTTCTGCGATAACCTCCCTCAGAGACGCAGAGGAAAGCGGTGGGTGTCACCACAGAGAGGCAGGGAGACGCTCCTTGCCGTTTAGGGAATTAACCTCCTCGCTGGGAGCACATGTCAGTTTGACTAATGTCAGCTTGACTCTGGTCCCCCACTGAGCATACAGTATGTGCCAATGGTTCTGCACATGCATACCTCTGAATGTAATTAAAACAGGGTACGGCCAAACAGACGGAGAAGGCTGTAACAGCACTGGGGTTCACACAGTAATTCAGCTTTATTATCTGTATACATCAGGATGAAACAAATGACAAGGCCAGCCATATACGTAAAGCACAGTCTCTATTAACCCATAAAGACCCAGTGCTACTTTTGTGTCACTTCCCAAATGATTTTTGCCTCTATATTCAACCTTTCCTAAGTGATTTATCAGCATTTATTATAATATTATCCTCTGTATTTTGCATTTTCCCAGTAAACATCAAGTATCAATTTACTGATCATATGGATGTTCATAAAAGCTCAAAGTTGAGTGTTATTATATCAAAAACGGAGAAAACTGAAGAAAAAGACTTTTTCATTAAAATGTCATTCATTGAACATAAACCAAGTGTGTCCATCCACTGTCATTGATCCAACTTCATGGGTTTTACTGGTGAATCAATGTTGAAGAAGATGATGGTGTTTCCACGGTAACTATGGTAACAACATCCAAATGGGTCATATCTGATGACCATGAAAAGACGACAAACTGCATTTTAAACCAATTATTTACATGTATTGATAGGATTAGTGGATCAACAGGGATTAAACAGTTTAGATCAGTAGATGGTTTTGGTCCATGGTGGTTGTTTGGGTCTTTATGGGTTAAATTCAACATGACTGAGGCAGAGAGGCAGATCATCAGTAATAAAGTGATGAAATACAAACACAAAACAAAACAGATGTATATACATGAGAAAAAAAGTGACCACTTGTTACTGTCATCCCTCTTTAAGATGTTTGGCTGTTGGAGACCAATCCCTATGAGTAACTTTTTGAATAATAGAATATAATGATTACTATTATGAACCTTGTACTGTATGTATATATGTACCCCTACAGTACTTTCATAAATGGAATTCTTGTACAAAATGATATGCTTGTAGAGGAATATTTATCCAAAATACCCAAAATTTACAGTCTTTGAGCATGACCACTGCCTGTACTGCAAGAAATGTATTTTAAAGATATTTTACTGTTGACAGGATAGATGTATTTAGACAGTGTGATGTTTTATATATGTATATTTGATGGAAAGGGAAGAGAAAGGATTGAGTTGTCACTAGTCATTTGTGGTGTTAGAAATATTGTGAAACTGTGATACAATAATACATATTGTCATGGTAATACAAGAAGTACTGCAATTTGAGACATGGCCACAGATGACAACAGTACAAATACATTTTAACAGATTTGTGCTCATAAATATGCCTCACTTTTTATCACATCTATGAAGAATTACACTTTTTTTTTTATGGTGTTGCCATCTGGACTTTAGATAACACAGCCAACAGTATTCAGATCAGCTCATTCTGCATCGTAAACACTTTAAACCAAAGAGGTCATCGACTAAATAGTTTTTACAGCGCCTCTGCAGATGTGGATTACATCTGTAGCACCCACTGATATGCATGAGTTAGTGCAGAATATTAGATACACAATGTTGCACACGTCGGAAGAAATCATTTCCCAAAAAAAAAAAATGATGACAAGGTAATAAAATAACACTTGTTTGTAATAGTTTCATCCAAACCTGAATATATTACTATAGTGAAAGCTGTAATGAAGTCAAAAGAAATCGCACTAAAATGGTTTAGATGAGAGTGGCTTGTAAGTGGAAAAAAAGAGCACCATTATTCATGTCATAAAAAACATCACTGCTTATATTTACATTTTTTCCGTCTTGTTTTTGTCTGTCATCCTGTTCTTTCACATTTGTCCGTTGTTGTCTTCTCTCCCACCAGCCGTATGCTCTTTTTTAGTTTAATTATTTATATTACCCTAATGCTGTTTGCTGCTTCGACTAAACTTTCTCAAAGGACATGTTCTAAAAAAGAATCAAAGCTGTGATGAATTCATCAGACTGACACAAAGAATCAGAGTGGAAGCTCTCTCCTTGTGTGGCATATTGTGAGATTACTCAGAAGTGTGTGTTTTTGTCCCCGCAGTATCTTCAGGATGTTCTCAGCAGACAGGAAGCGAGTGGAGACAGCCCTGGAAAACTGTAACCTCCCATCTGGCAGAGTGAGGCATCAAAATATTGTAGCTTTTTTTTTTATTTTTTTAATGTCTCGTTTGCTTTATATTTCCTCTGTCTCTGAACCCGCTCGTCTTTATATCGCTCCTTCTCTTATCTTGGTCTCCAAGCCTTTTCATCTTTTGTCTTCATCCATCAGTCTGTGCTCTCTGTCCTCCTGTAACAGCAGTTGATTGCTGCTTTGTTCATTTGTTTGGAGTCTTATTTTATTTTCTGGGTGGATGCATGACTTCCCTCACAGCTGATTTAGCCTCGGATGTAATGAAACAAACAGACCCAGAGAAGATTATAAAAGTTGTCGTGTCTTTACCTTTCTGAGATGTCACTAGAGAGAAGCTGCCCCTTAGAGATGTGGACAGTTCCCACATCACAGCAAGTAATCCCTGTATTCAAAAGGTAGCAAGCAATTTGCATGTTTTGTAAGTGAGAAAATGTTTTTTAATGCAACACATGCTGCGGCATATGTCTATGCAGTAGGGCAGACACATTGTTGCTGTAATGAATGGCTTTAAATAAATACAAACAGAATGAATTCATTCATACAAATACAAACACATGCATGAATAAAATACACTACACATAATTACTAGAGGAGAGAAAGAGAGAACAGGAGGTATAAGCACGTTGCTGTATGAAGGTCTGGTGGGATTTGCTGTTGTTCCAACGTGCAAGTAATTACAGCTAAATGGTACCGCTGTTAATCCCTTAAACACACACACTCACAGGCAAAAGCGAACACTCGACGTAGCTCACACCAAGGTCTTAAGAATGACTCACTGAGTTTCGGCAGGGCTTGACCTCTGTCGCCCTCCCTCTGTGTGTTTCCCTTTTCTTTTCTTTTCTTTTCTCTGTTTGGTTCTGCTCCGTTACTTACTGACACAATGCCATTGGTTGCTGCCGAGCACACTGCGGCATTATCAGACCTGTTTGGCTCTGATAGCTCTATAAAGGGCCCTCATGGCCACAGTCTTTTTTTGTTCAACTCCAAGCACAAATTGGAGGCCGTTATCGTCTTGTTAATTGTTTCATTCCAAATTTATGTGCGACCCTTTGGAGAGGGACACCGAAGGTCGGGGTCAGTTGAAAAACATCCCCTGGCAAGAAAGGCGGCTCTCGATGACACATCAGCCGGCTGCATAGATGTCTTACTTTCAAACAACAGGCGTTGTAAAATCTGCACAGTATGACTTTATAGCTGATTAAACAGTAGCACTCGTCCCAAAATTAGGTTTTCTATTTCCGTCCATAGATGGTATTCATGTACGTCACTTTCCCACTGGAACACGCCCCCTCAGTTGGGAGTAAAACGAACTATTAACTGCATAAATTACACTCAACGCTGATCCTTGTATCTTACCAAAGAACCAGTGGTCCATGGACACTGACACGCTGGGGAAATACAAAGCAAAACCTGAGGGCAGAGAAAAGCCTTGATGCTTCTTTTATATGGATGTTTTTGTCCCCCCACATTAAATAAATATTGTAATCCTAGCCAACAGTAGTGAGTTACTTACTGTTACTAAACCTGGAACAAAAGATGAAGGTGAACAAAAGCAAAAGGAAATTAACAATCTAAACAGGACCATATATTGAAGGCAATAAGTCAACCAAAAAAAGAAAACAAATGTCACACAATGTACAGCTATTTCATTGTGGCTCTTTATGTCTGAAAAGGAGTAGGAAGAAGTCAAGCCTATATTGTCCTACCCCAGTTTTACATGACTTCACTAATCAGCTAATGTATACAGTCCATTTCAAAGAACAGGTCAGTAATGAAAAATGAAAAGATTATTACATCCCATCAATAACTATTACTGTTGTACATTCATTATTACTATATCTCTGGAAAATAAAGTTTTTATACATCTTCTTAAATTTTGTGACATTTTCACACTGTTTGATAATTAATTCCATTCTATTCCACAGAATCACTCCACAAGAAAGATTCGCTCTAGCGAAATGTTGTTTCATGTTTATTTTCTGTCTGGAGTCATATCCACCCTCTCTATCTGTGAATAATTTCTGTATGTTACTTGGAAGTAATTGATTTCTTGCTTTGTATAATATTTGTACTGTTATAATTTCCACCAAATCCTTTCATTATGAGTGTATGTGAGAGTCAGAATAGTTCAATTATATTGAAATTATGTGAGTGTAACTTCACCTGATTGACAGAAAAAGTGGGCTTGTTTCCATGGAGTCACAGAACAACTCTATTCCTTTTAGATTTTCATGTTAGTGCAGCTCATAAGCTTTCCAACCACTTGTGAAGTTGTCATTCTGCTGATCAGTGAGTGTGACTGCAGTCCCCTCATTATGTGTCACACATAAAACACTTTACTGGCAGGTATGAGCAATTTAATAGAACCTCCGGCACTTTTCTTATTAGTATTAGAAATATTACTAAAGATATTAAAACATTATCAGAATATTGTAGTTGAATTAAAATATATTGCATGAGACTTATTGTTTGGCTTATCATTTTAGAACTAATGTACCACACTGAAAGAAAAACAATTCTCATACGCTATACATTTTTAAAAAATGTATTATTATTATGTCTCTAGTAGATGATACATCAACATTTATCTGCAGTTTTATGTACATTATACATAACTCTATATTTTCACTGAATTTGACTCTGTTGTTTTGTGTGCTGCAGAATGACTCCATCCCCCAGGAAGACTTCACTCCAGAGGTCTATAACATGTTCCTGAGCAACATCTGCTCTCGGCCTGAGCTGGATCACATCTTCTGTGATGTGTAAGAACTGTGTTTTTTCTCAGATTCATCACTGCAGCCTCAAATACACGCAGATATATCCGGAATTCACAAAAATGTGTTTGAAAAAAAGCAAACTGGAAACTACGTGAGAGCCGCTCTGTCACTATCTAGATTATGGCTGGCAGTTCTGATAGGGCAATATGGTTTTGCAAGTTCAAGGTCCCTTATCCTTTTCATGATGGTCTTCATAAGGACTTAATTAGTGTGTGAAACTATGTCATTCTAGTCCTGATTGTAACTCCGTAGCCTGGGTGCCCTCGCTGCTCAAGAAGCAGAGCTCCTTTGCCCTTTAGGACTCATACCATCAGCTGAGGCAGCATGCCAGCACGACGAGGGCCACTCCAAATCATAAATCTAGATTTAATCACAGTTAAGTGAGATGGCATGAGAGCCAGGAGGATATGGAGATGATAATTCAGTGAAACAGGCTTAGATATGAAAGGCGTTTTAATCAAATCTCATAATTTACTCAACACAACATTTAATCCTCAGCTCCTTAGTGCGTCTGTTGCTCTCCCTCTCCACATCTCCATGTTTTAATTACCATTTCCCTCCTCCATCATCCTCTCCTCGTTTCATTTTTCTTCGATCTCACTTTTTCATTCCTGCTTTCATATCCTGCCAAATCATCCTGACTTCTCACTACTCACTACTCACCTTCTTCTCTTTCCTCCTCATCTGCTCAATCCTCTCCTCAGGGGGGCAAAGAGTCGTCCATATCTCACCGTGGAGCAAATGACAGAGTTCATCAACAGTAAACAACGAGACCCTCGCCTCAATGAGATTCTCTACCCTCCTCTCAAACCAGAGCAGGTCCAGCTACTGGTGGACAAATATGAACCCAATACTTCGCTGGCGCAGAAAGGTCAGTGGCTCAAGTGTCTCTTTGTATAAACACAGGCACATTAGCATGGCTGTGCGTGCACATAAACACCAACAATGCACTCAACATCACATAAACCCACTCCTGAAAGTATTTTTCAATATTCATCAAACTACATGTGTTTATATACATATGTATGATAAAAATCTATTCTACAAGTCAGACATACAGTGTATTATTTTAAGGGTTTATACCCCCAGCCTTGCACAACCCTAATAAGACTCTACCTACCCCCAACCCCCCCGCTCAAGCCCCCAGCTCCAATAAATTTGTCAGGGCTGTTACCATAGCGACAGCCAGCCTTGCTGCACGGTGTCCAAAGGCTCCGAAAGTGAAGTGACATAGTGGGGTGCCAAGGAATGGAATGTTAGAAGTCTGTAAATACACACACAGAGACACACCAAACACCACTACTAAAATATTTCACTCACTACAAACACTCAACAGAACATTTCCCCAGCCATTTATTTACCAGAATAGAATTTATGAATAAGACGCATGAGAGTGAGGAAAAAGAAGGTGAAAAGATGCAGAAGGAGTGCAGCTGTTTTGTGTTTGTGGCACTGCAGTACACAAAGCAACTGAAACTGAACCAGTGAGGAAGTAATATTGTGTCCATATCAATTTGCTCTCAATCACATGTCTTGACCCTGTAATGTTTGTACTGGTTTTGTGAATTATTGCACCATTAATCAGGTGTGATGGCTGCTGTGTCAGAGTTTGACAGATGTGATTGTTTTTTTCTATTTACCATTCAAATGTTTGATCAAATTTACCTTATTCCTGTGTCCATAAGGTGCCATTTAGCATTAGCTTACCACTAGCCATCACCACTCGTGCTCCGCGGTTCTGCCCTTTAGTTTAGTTTAGTTTAGTTTATTTGAAAGGGAACAATGCAGTTTCATAAAAACACATGATTACACATGGTTAAA
>JAPQRQ010000017.1:9641426-9657257 GCA_037367365.1 Apogon talboti
AGTGGCCGGAGGGACCTACTGCACCCGTGGAGCGTGCATCACTTAGCATATTTAGCATAACTTCAAGTGTATGTGTGGGTGGAGGAGGCTGCAAGTGTTTTGGTTTCAGGTTGAGCTCTTTATAGTTCGTGCAAATTTAATCTATAAAGGTGTGGTGTGTGATCCGTGTGGAAAATGTGTATGGAATACATATCGGTGCCCGGATGGCTAGAGATGTGGAATTTTCTTCTGCAGCATATTACTTATTTATTCAGCCTTATTCGCTGTCTCAAGCATGTTTAGTGAAGATGACAGCAAAAAGGCAAAGCTTAACACGACTGACCTTGACAAAGAGGGAAGAACTAGAGTGGAGGGATGGTCAGCCTTTTCTCATCCCTGTCTCACTTAATATGGAGAGAAATAACAACGCTCAACTTGGTGGACCTTAAAATGCGGAAAATCATGTTTGTTTTGTAAATTACCTGGTTAATTTTAATATTTTCGTCTTTGCCGCACAATGAATATTTAATGAATGCAAATACCTGATAGTATGCTTTACACCTGTTTTAATACAGTGTGTAAGATCAGTGAGACACTGGTTTTGCAGATTAAACACAAAGGCTTTGGGCAAACAGTTGCAATGAATAAGGCTTCATGCTAAATTAAACTACTAATGTAATCTCAGTGTAGCTTTAGTTACTGATTATGGCCATTTTTGTAATCTACCCTCTAACCACATCTCAACACTGCTGCTTATTAGTCAGTGTCATTGACCAAGGTACTGATGATGTTCTGGAGTTGGTCCCTGAGCGCCTTCGATGGCAACCCACTGCTCCTAATGTGTACTATGTGCTAATGCTAAAGTTAGTTACCGTGTGTGTATTAGGCAAAAATGAGACCGAATTTCCCTACGGGGATAATAAAGTGAGTGAGTTAACCTTTTATTTGAATGTATATACAAGATGTGTATGCAATGTCCTGGACACACACACACACACTCAGTCACTTAATACATTCAAGCACATTCTGTCCACACTGAAGGCCTCATGTTACATGTTTCAGATATAAGAAACATGTAAAAGGAGGTGATACATGAACAAAGCAATTTGTTCACCAACCCTCTTTTCTTTTTATTACTTGCACCCTTGTCCTGTTTTTTTTTTATGTTTGTTCTCTGGGATAAGAGAAAATGGTTCTACTGCTCTTACCAAGATAAGAAAAGACTGTTTTAATATAGTGATATACTGTATAATGATCAGTGCTAGGGCAGTTTTACATTTGACAAACAGAAAAAGGAGCATGATTGCATACCTATTTAAATTGAGGTTTGTTTTTGAGTAAAAGTGATGCTTGGATGATGTCATTGTGAGCTGAAAGAATACGAATGCTCCAATTACAGCTATAAAAAGCCATGCATCCAACAAAAGCCTCTCATTGGCTTATGTACCTTTGTGTCAATGTCTGTACCCACAGAAATAGAGGCATGCCACCTCTCCAATTATTTATTGAATCCAGGTCTGCCTTTGAGACCTCCACCCCCTCTTGTCCTCCTCTACTTGACATCTTAGAGCACTTGGTTTGGGAAATGCGTTGTTTTTTTCCCCCTTCCATTGTCAATCTATTTTCTTTCAATTTCAGTTGCTTTGCACCTTATGGCATGTAATTTACTGTCTCACAATTTTTTGGCCATTGCTGGGTTTTTTGATTTTCCTTTAGAACCAATACTGACATTCTGGAAAACCACATTATTTATCCCTGGTGGAAATGTCTCCAGTTCTTGAGCATGTACCATGGTATTTGCATGTGGCACAACACTCGCTCCTAGACAGTGTTTAGGTGGGATTTTCTTGGCTAATAATAAAACCACTCACCTCATCCTCTAATTTATGATCAAGTGGCAGTCATCATTCAGTACATCTGGGTAAAAATAGATATGGTGCATCTGGATTTCATTGCTTATTTTATGTTGAGAAACAGAAAATTAAACAGTCGACTTGTAAGACGGGAGATATAGGGAATATAATATTTCCAATTAACCTAAAAATTTGTTATATTTTTACCTTTGAATGAACTGTTAATATCAGGAGTGTCAAACTCGTTTTAGCTCAGGGGCCACATAGAGACCAATGTGATCTCAAGTGGGCCGGACCAGTAAAATAATAACTTAGAAAAAAATAATGCCTTCAAGTTTTTCTCTTTTAGTGCTAAAAAAAGTACAATTCTGTTATGAAAATGTTTACGACGACAAACTTTCCTTTAAAAAAAATGTGAATAACATGAACAACCTGAAATTTCTTTCAAAAAGTAAGTGTAATTTTAACAATTTTATGCAGAGCTTATCATTTACATGTGTGCATTACAACTTCCAGATCACAGTGGGTTTACAGGTGCACAAAACATTTAGTAACAGGAAGAATATTGTTAAAGTTGCACTTACTTCTCTTAAGACATTTCAGGTTGTTCATATTTGTTCAGGTTATTTACTTTTTTGTGAAAGTGTAGTTTATAAATGTAAATATTTTCATGTAATTTAACTTTTTTACACTAAAACAAAGACAGCAATTTGGAGATTATTTATTTATTTAATTATTTATTTATAGGTTAGTATGGTAGTATTTTACTGGTCCAACCCACTTCAGATTGAATTGGTCTGTATGTGGCCCCAAATTCACCAAATTCATCCTACGGGCCAGTGGACCCTTTGGAGGGCCAGTTTTGGCTTGTGGTTTATATCTACAAAAGAGAAAGAGAGTCTGATATGTTGTATTGCCATATTTCTACAGCAGCTCATAACAATTGTTTTCTTATTAGATTCGTATTAGCTGACATGCAGTGTGATCATTACCACACATTCTACTGTCGCTTTTCCACTGATATCAGCTCAACTTGCTTCACTTGTCACCTACATTTCCACTGCATGAGAGCAGACACCTCCAGGTACTATCAGATACTATTCCACTGATGCTATAGATTCACTTTTGCCAAGGTAGCTAAATTGATACAAAATATGATGGAAAATCATGCTCGTAATGTGTCGTAAGGTCATGAAAGTCAGCAGGAAATCCCCCAAAATATCAGAGCCTTCATGTTAATAAATCAACCGCAGATTTGAAGTGTCAGTAATTACATTCTAGCTTGATGTCACTTTTAAGTTTCCTCTTCCTCTACTGTTACCTTGCTCGTAGCTGTAGTCACACTGAAGATGGGATCACGATAGTTTATACTGTGTCACTATGATGACCATCCAAATCAAATCAAATCAAAATCAAATCAAATCAAATCAAACTTTATTTATATAGCGCCAAATCATAACAGAAGTTATCTCATGACACTTTACATATACAGCTGGTCTAAACCAGACTCTATATGTAATAATCCATCCATGCTGATGGAGTACTGTACCTGCAATATAAATGTAATGCACTTGAGGTCAAATTGAGCCAGGTTTTGCTGAATCAAAGGGAGTGGGTTTGATGTTGGACCAGAGTTATTTATCCTCGTACATCTCAAAAATGCCTAAAATGGAAAAACTAAACACTCGGTGCTGAGAGCCTTAATTTATTTAGCACCCACTGAAAGAAAGGAACACGGAATGCAACTTCACCAATAGAGGAATATCACACACTGAAGCTCTAAGTGACAAAAATAAGACACATGCAAGAGTCTGCTTGAAGCCCAGTGTGGTGTGAACATAAGCCAGAGCTCTTCACATTTTGTCTTTGCGAAAAAGTAAATTATGTCATAAAAAGTTAGAAACCTCACTTTTTTAACTGTATTGTTTTGCGTTTGCTGTGTTCCGTTGTGTTGTGCAGGTCAGATCTCGGTGGAAGGCTTCGCCCGGTATCTGAATGGTGAGGAGAACAGCATCATTCCTCCTGAGAAACTGGACCAGAGTGAAGACATGACCCTTCCCCTCTCTCACTATTTCATCAACTCCTCACACAACACTTACCTCACAGGTACCTGCACAAATACACAAAAATGTATTGTGTTTGTTTTGAAAACCTGCCCGTCTCTCTCACGCGCTCAGTCTCAAGTCGATTTTACTCATGACTGGTTCCATACGCATGTCCTCATACTTCTTCACATGAACAGATCACTCATTCATTTAGAAATAGAATTATGGCTACACAGGTGAATGCACCTGACTTTATACCTCGCAGGTCAGTCAATCAAACATGCTGGTGCTTATCAGACCCCTTTCACACATTAGCCATCAAGAGGTTATCCAATCAAGTCATGCCATGAGCCCCGGTTCATTGATATTCATGAGTTAAATATTTCTTTACACTCGTAGTCACAGTAACTGGCTCCTGGCAGTGCACAAGCATGGCAGGCACAATACAGAGGCCATTTTCTCTTCAATGGATATTAGAATTCATCTATTCAAATCTATTCTGGGGGGAACTGAGGAGCATTGAATCTTTCAAGTGGATCAAATTTCTCCAACGATGGAAAAAATGGAATTTCTGTAATAGGCCAGCCGCAGAGCCTGCAAAATGAAGAAATGAGAAAAACAAACAACAAGCCCTTGATTCTCTTCTCACAAATGCTGTTTATCTACAGGTATATGTCTCCTCAAAGACACACACTGTAACTTTACAGTAGGCAACACAGAAGTGCAGCAAACAGAACATTTCAGTCTTTGCCATGTCTATACGTCAACTTTACAAGAAAGATTAATTCAAGATAATTAGAGTGGCAGAAGCTTCGTGCATTCATGTTGATGAATCAGCGTCCTATTGATCCATAGCAAATTAAAGCAATGTTTCATGCAGTATAAAAGACAGTCTCATTTAGCAAAGAAAGTGCTTTCCTAATGAGTTTGAAAAAGATCTAGCAACTTATGCAAGGGAATTCTGATTAAATAAAAAAAAAAGAAAAAAAAAGACATAATTGAAAGTGAGACGGGAAAAAGAAGGAAATAGATGACACCACCTGAAGTGCGAACACAGATCTGTCGCTCAGTTTGACACTATTCCCACCATGTTGTGGGGAACATGCTGCTAATGTGAAGAAATAATTGCTTCGCTAATGGTGACAGGGTGATGGGATTTGCCAGGCTGAGACGGTCACAGCTGTATTGTCTTTACTGCATGATAGAAACTAATGCGGTTAATGAGTTCTCGAACAATAGGAGGCTGTGCTTTTGTGGCTGTCCTGGTACTTCGTTGATCAATTAAAGTTACCTGTAGTGTTGTTTATGCGTGTTTGTTGAATGTTTTCGTCACAGCCGGCCAGCTTGCAGGGAACTCTTCAGTCGAAATGTACAAGCAAGTTCTCCTGTCAGGGTGCCGCTGCATTGAACTGGACTGCTGGAAGGGTCGCACCACTGAAGAAGAGCCTGTTATCACTCACGGCTTCACCATGACAACTGAAATCTCCTTTAAGGTAACACAAGTTTGTACAACAAGGGTTTCCATAATTCTGTCAAATACATTTAACACATTTACCTACAGACTTGGTCTGAACAATATGATCATTGTATCACAGATTGTCTAAAGGATCGTCTTATACTTTTACCAGACAAATTGTACATGAATACCCAACCAATTACACAGACCATTAATTTAAATGAAGATAATGCTTTAAAGGAGTTTCATTTCCCCTCAGTGCCTCTTGTTTTACACATTATCTATGTTTTTAACACAAAAGTCTAAATTGCAAGGGCTGTTTTTTCAAAACCTGATGGCGTTTGTAACTTGATTTCCCTTGCTCTTCTAACCTCCGAATCCCTACCAAATTGACCAGTTAAATGGGCAATAGTATTTCTACTTTCAAATATCTTTAAAAAAAGGCCCAAAATTATTATTAGAGTGTTTAGAATGAAGAGCTCTGACAAGTTCTGCCAAAACACCAATGTATTGGATTGTAGAGATATGAACTGAATGCGGTATATTAACACTGATGGGCCGGAGGATGTACTGTATGTGACCACTAGAGGGAGTAGTGAGTCATTCTCAGGAAGACTACCACTGCAGGACATTTAACTAAAGCAGTGGTTGTCTCACACTTTTTTTCTGGGATAGGGGGGCTGCAGGTAGGCTCATGATGCCGTTAGTAGGGCGTGGTTCAAAAAAGGTTGAGAACCCCTTGTCTAAAGCATCAGAAAGTGACCAGATGGGATGAGAACCACTAAGAAACATCTTTTAGACTCAAAGAAAGTGACAAAGTGATAGAAGCTCTGTTGTTTTCACTACTGGACACAGCTCTAAATGAAAAGACTAGAGTTTGATGATGAAATCACAGCATTTCTTCTACATAGATGAGTCTGAATCTGAGGATTATGACGGTGTAAAGTTATTATGTGATGTTATTATCTTTGGTAAGTTCACCGATTGTTGATCCACGGTTCAGACTAAACTGTGACAGTTCTGATGTTATTTGGTCAATTCCAAACAGATCTTTATAGAAACTATTGACAACACAAACTGTGCAGAAAACAGAGGTGATTTGTGGTTTTACTGTGGCTGTTTTCAGTCTAAAAACAGAGCTAAGCTAACAGAGCTATAATGTAAACTATCAGCTGATGCTGGCACAACACATGAAGATTACAAGACACACTGTTATTTTTAGCAACTGTCAAAAATTTTTAGTTTTAGTTTGAAGAAGAAAACTTGATGAGACCATAATACAGATGTATAAAACAGTGAGCTTTATACTTTATTCAGTGAGTGATACTGTCTTTGAATATATAGCATTGATTCGTTGGTGGTTTAGTCCTAGGTGTGTTTTCGTACATGACTTCCCCTCTTGTTGAGAGTTGTGAATATCAATATGAAGGTGATTGGTGGATAGCTGGGGCTTTATCTGACTGGCCAAATGTGGACTCATGTAAATACAATGTTTTCATTTTCTTCTTTTTTTCATTGCATTTCAGGCTGTCGTTTGCCATGAGGTGCCATGATTTTTATATCATGATGATGAGCGCTAGTTCAAAGATCATATCCATAGTAATTGGATTAGAGTTGTATTTTGTCACCTTGTTTCGATTGGTCTTTTTTTTTTTTTTAATATCATATTCTTTAGACAATTTGGGGTTAAAATTGATTTTCACTGTGTTTTATTTTGATCTTAAATAGATTGTGTTTGTTAAACACATTAATATATGAGTAATTCCCGTTTCCCCCAGTGTGTTTGCAGGCATTCTTCCAAACATATGCACGCTTAACACAAACACATAGGTTTATTTTAGGCTTAAGAAGTAAAGCGAATATAAAGTATAAGGTTTTGTAGCTTTTAATATTGTTTGTGACTTTTATAAGATTATATGCCTCAAGGACCAAAACACTCAGAGAAAAGATGAAATAAACAAAGAGTCAGGCACAGAAAATAAAAGTAAATATAGAGGCAGGCAGAGTCGGAGAATAAGTGGGAAAACAAAAACTAGGGCATGTATGCAGCAGATGGCAAATCGTAAGGGACAGGGATGCGCTGAATGGCCCTAAAGAGAAGCACCGCCGGGTGGGTTGATTGATAGAGGAGATTTAGATTTAATGAAAGTAACAGAAGAAGAAGAACTCAACTAATAGAATTAAGCTGAGAGTGGAATACAAAAAGTTGTGAAAGACGGAGGAAGACATAGAGCTACAGATGGAGAGGGTTGGATTACATTTTTATTGGAGGAGACGGAGTAAATGGAAATGAAGGCATTAACTGAGCTGACACTGTCATTAATGATGTGTAATTGACTCAGACAGTCAGTGGCTTAGAAATACGATATGAGATGTTAAACTGTCTTCAGTGGAGCGGAACAATCAGCCTACATCACAGCTCAGCTTTCTTTACCGTAAACATATCTCCATCTCTCTGTGAAGTTTGTGCAACTTCAGTAATTGAGCTGCACATTTAATACGTCTTGACAAAAACGAAACCCACACCACAGATGTTACCCGGATGCATCGTCTGATACACAAACAAGAATATTTCCTCCGGCATCGGTTGCCTCAATAGAGGATGCCATGCAGCCAGAATACATGCTGCTTTTGGAGTGTAACCTATTTTTTCCCTACAGGCCTTCTGGCAAATGTAGGGAATCATAACATTGTAGATATAGGTCATTTTGGCTGCCAGACAAGCTCGGAACTTGTTTCCTGTTGCAGTAGAGGGGTAGTAGGCACAATTTGCTTCAGCACAATTTGTAGTCATTACTAAATGCTCTCTGTCTTTATTTGTGTGATTAGGAGGTGATTGAAGCGATCGCAGAGTGTGCCTTCAAGACATCACCCTTCCCTGTCATCCTGTCGTTTGAGAACCATGTGGACTCGTAAGTCAACATATCGCGTCGTGCTGAGGGTGCAGACGCCGCCTCAGTGATTCAAATCAGCAGTCCTCTGTTTGGATCAGGTGTATGAACACCGACAAAGCTTTAGGGAGACCATTTGTAGCTATAAATGGCTCCGCAGACCATTTTAGTGGTACATATTCAGTTTTTATTGTGTTATAACGTAATTATGGGCATGTGTGTGTGTTTGTGTATGTGTCTTCCAGACCAAAACAGCAGGCAAAGATGGCAGAGTACTGTCGGTCAATATTTGGGGATGCCTTACTGACAGAACCTCTGGAGAAATATCCTGTGAGTACATTAGATTCTCAAATGCACAGAATACACACCCTATGCATGTGTTCAGAGAACACATTTACACTCACATGCTGTCCTCTGCTTTGTGTCTTTTTGTGACACATGCACAACCATATGACATGACTAGCAGCGAGGGATTAAGCAGATATTATCATACAGCTCAGCGCACCCAAGATGTGTCCTTGAACACTGCCCAGCCTGCCCCCCATACACATGTGTATGTGCAAGTGACACATTTACATGTGCATACATCTCTCTGTGTCTTTTTCTCCATGTTTATGACACTTTGTTCTATCTTTGCCTTTGTTGCTCTCACAGATTGCAACATATCGACATTCCCTGTAGCACCGGGGAAAAACGTGTTGCGAGTGTTTTCTTCTTACTGTCACTCTAGGCATGCGTCTAAATGACATCCACCCGACTTTATCTCTCTCTCTCTCTCTCCGTTTCTCCCCCTGGTTTTCATTCTCATTTTCACACACATACCTGTGGCTATTTATGTGCCATGGAAGGCAGCTATCAATGATTCATTCTACAATCATTTTTATTCCTCTGCATCACCTTCTTATCAAAGCCCAGACTGCAAACGACAACCGTGTACGATTAAATGGAAGTGTAATCTAAACGCGGCTTTTCTTGGCAGCCCTTTATCTTTCTCTCCTCTGTTGCCATGACTACCAGTCAAAAGCTTGCTTTGTCCCTTTGTGGCCAAACTCTTTCCCCCCCCAAAGGCGTCTTTGTGTGTAATGACGCAGGCACTTACGTGAGGCAAATGTAGACACTTGTCACACAAACTCTTCCGCACTCAGCATCTACTGCACACACAGCATGTGCAGTCCCACATACACACTCTATGTACTTTTACATACCACTTTACACTTTCCATGTTATCCACCAGGGATGTCTTGTCCCTTTTGGTAAATCACTACAGAGCAGCTAAAGTTCCCCATAGTCAGATGCAGCATTATCTCACACACGCAGGGAGCTTTTCTAGCACTGTTGCCTGCCAAAGACACAGCCCGCTGAGAATTACAGCCTTCTGACTGGATTTGACATTGAAGTATTATCAGGGAGAAGGCTTTCCAATGGAGTGGCAGCGGCAAGGAGAGAGAGGGAGATACATGGAGACAGACACCAAGGGAGAAGTTAGAGATAGAGAGACAGACAGAGAAAGTGCCGTTGAGGAATCAGATTTCTACCACCGAGCATGTAATAACTGGGAAAGGTGAGCGCAATGACAACCACTCCCCTCTGGCGTTGAGACAGCCGTGTATACAGCATATCGAATGGGATATCAGCTCTGTAAGTCCATAGGGGCAGGGGCAGGGGCAGGGAGGGTAATATAGCTAGATTGGTTCCAGCTGAGCCTAGGGTGAGAATAAAGAGGATTACAGTTTTCTTAGAAACTCAAAACTCCTCCTGTATCTCCATTCAACACAACTGCCATTCAGGTTCAATAGGAAAAAACTAAACCTTTTGACTATGACTTTTTTTTTTCTTTCAGTTAATCTGAGAACATTCTGCTCTATCCAAAAAATTTTGCTGAAATTGCATAAAAATCGGATTTGTTATGAACACGTTTTCCTGTTTTTTTTTTTTTTGCATGGCTGTCATCACCACATTCATTACGCTGATGAACGCTGCGTTGCCAAAACATTTCCATTAGAACAGCGGAAGAAATATGTTGACAAATAAAGCCATTTTACTTGCAATTTGTTCAATCTTGTTGGGGCTTAGTTTTAAGCCGCGGACAGCCCAGAATTGGCAGGGTGACATGTATTCACTCAGTGTGTTGAAATCGCACAGGATTAGGAATCATGTGGAGAAAACAGCAAGCATAACTGGCATATTGACAACATTACTGTCCGTGCACTTAAGTCTGACCATGCACCACTGGCCCTTCTCTCCCACTTGTATTCTTTTAACATGCTTTTATGCAAACAGCTATATGAAAGTCAATAATTCTTGATAACAATGGGTTTGACACTGGAGAGTCTCCTTAGATCTGAATGGAACATTGTTTTGGCCTCTGCTAGTTTAATTGATGCCCTTACTCCCTTAGTACAATTAAGTAGCTTGGGGATTTGGGGAAAACGCTTAATTGAATTCATCCAGCTAAACTGTAGTTTGATTCGATAGTTTTTGTTCTGTATAACCGAGAAGACTCAAGATTACAGGCCTTTATCCACTGTTGCGCTGTTCCCACGTAAGTGAAAGTGTTAAAGTGAAGCCAAAACAAGCAGGAAGTCTAATCTTTATTTTATGGAGTGGATGGTTTTCTGTGGAAATAGAGGAAATGGGTCACTGGAAGGAAAAGCTTAGATTTGTCTATGAATCACTGTTTTTTTTTTTTTGCCCTTGGAAATTTGTAAGAAACATTTGAAGTTTGGTTATGTTTGTAGCTGATAAACTGTGGCTGTGCATATGTATTCAGCATCACTGCAGACTTTCTCAATGATACATTATTAATATCCCTAAACACTGTGATCCAAAAGCAGTGTACCCCATAAATAAATCAAAGACCTACCTACTTCTTGCCCGCTCCCAGGAGAGGGAGTGTGTTTGTGTTTAACGCTCCCCCGAGGAAGCTGATTTCAGTGTTGAAAGTGTAAACTTTTCAGCTATTACATCAACAGACTCTGTAATGCTTAATGTTGATCCTTGCAGTCACTAAGAAGCTCTATTCAGCAAAATCTTCCATAGTGAATTTCAAACAAGTGAATTTTAATTTTAAATGAGTCACTCCAGTAAACAAAACATGCAAAGATTCAGAAAACTTCAGTATTAAATTCCTGTAATTGCATCATTTGTCTCTCAACTGTGGCAATAATCAAGAAATCCTATTTTTATTTGTTTGCTGAACACATCCAGCATTGTCCTCCATATTCTACTTTCAGACAACAGAGTGTTACATAATGCTATAATATTCATCACGTCTCTGCATCTGTCTCCTTCTACTTGCCTTTCAGCTGGAGTCTGGGGTGCCGCTGCCAAGCCCAATGGAACTGATGGGCAAGATCTTAGTGAAGAACAAGAAGAAACACCACAAGACAGACGGAAGCACCAAGAAGAAACTGTCTGAGCAGGTTTCTAACACCTGCAGTGATTCTTCCAGTGTTTGCGAGCCTTCATCCCCTAGTGCAGGTACAGCGCTACTGTCAACACACAAGCACGTACACGCACTTACACCTCATACAAACAGAGCCATCAAGTCCGACTCGGGCCAGTGAGTTATGATGTTTCAGATTTGAAATGTAGCTGGCGTCCATCTGGACTGTGAACCTCTGCGCTGTCCAGAAACTGAATCACTGGAGCGAAACGCCGCTATTGTTTATCATTCATCATTTTCATGGCCCTCTCCATCAGCTGGAGGTAATATTGGCTGTTACATACCCTCCCTGTCAGACATATAGTGTTAGTCACTGGGGCATCTTAAACACCGGCCTGTAGCTGGCTTTAGTGTGTCAGTGGGTGCATGTGCTATAACTGTCTTTTGAGCTTGTGTCTAAATTTATGCATTATTATATTTTCATAGCAGCTCTCTGGTTAGAGTGTGCCTTAATCATTCATATCTACTTCAGTGTAGGCTGCTAGCTATGTATGTGTGTTGGCCATGCATAAATATTCTTTAACCTTTATTTTTCCTATTCTTTACTCATAATATTAACATACTGTTTGGCTATAAATAATGATTTTCATCAGTATTATTTTGTATTGGTTGCTGAGACTCAAGCTTAATTTTTACACTAAGCCACACTGCCCCCTAGTGTGGAAAAGTAAGCAGCACAGGTGTGAATATTTTTTAAGGATTAGTAGTTCCTTGTAAAACCTGTGATGAACTGGCGACAGGTTCAGGTTGTCGCCCATAGGTAGCTGGGATAGGCTCCCGCACGCCCGCCACCCTCATGAGGGCTGAGCGGTTCAGAAAATGAATGGATGGATTGAAGTTCTTAGTATTTTTGTGCATACAGAATTGTAGCCGGATAGACACTGTTAACAGTAGTTCAATATTGTCACCTTCCTAAAATAACTGCCTGAGTCATTTTTTTTTTGATTTTTCAGGAAACACAAAAAATGTAATAGAAATTTAAAATTTGATGATTTAGGCAAAATTTCAGGAAGGTGACAATACAGCAACACAATGTTTTTTTTTCTTTTACAGTTTTTAATAGTGCTTCATTCTCTGGTTTTGAAAGACTTCATATATTTCCTCATCATGTATATTTGTCTGTGCTGAAGTGCAGATGGAGGATACGCCATAATAAGCAGACAGAGACTACATCATCACAGCATTCTCTTTTGATTATATATGTTAGTTTGTACAGTTCCAAGATGCTCGTTTATTATATGTAAGTTCATTTCTCTGTTCAGGTTCAACCAAAGAGGAAATGACAGATTCCTTGCAGCCTGCTGAGGCTGCTGAGCTTAGCCTGAGGCAGCATGGCAGAAAGTCTATTGGTGAGTCATACACAGTACATGGCCTCACTTTCAGAGAGAGAGCTCTCATTAGGCTGGCACAGAAACTATAGTTCAACCATTATGCAGTTAAAATTAATTTCCTCAGTCAGCGTGACCTCAGAATGGAAGGGAAATCTTTAGTAGATCTCTCATTATGCAGGTACACTGGTCAGGACGGTTTGACCACAACAATATTAAAATTAATTTTCTTAGCCTCTATGAGCTCTGTGCTGACTGTAGCTGTTGGTGTAAATGTAAAAGCTTCTAGATAATGAACTACTATCAGCTTCCAAGTTGACATTTTACACATTTTTCAGTTTGTGGAAATGTTAATGTGGTTCAGTTTAAACTGCTTTTCATTTAGCGGTGCTTGGTGTATTTATCTGATCAAAGCTGTGACTTGTTTTAGGTGAAGTGGAGGCAGAAAGTGAAGATGAAGATGACGACGATGATGACTGTAAAAAGGGATCAATGGATGAGGTCTGTATTTCATCATTAACAGTTTAAATGGACCCTGAGCATATGTGGTGCATTTAGCATGTCACATCAGAGCCTGCCCTCTAGTGTATGACTTTAGAAGTGCATTTGTTTCTGCTGCCTGTCGTAAAAACTCAGATTTTTAAGCCTTGATTTATACATTAATAGAAATAGAAATGTTAATTTTACAGTGTATAAGTATTAATGGTATTCTGGATAGTCAGCTTGCAGTGTTTGTGTCTGTGTTTTAAAATTTTTGTGTTTTCTTTATGTATAGGGGACAGCCGGTAGTGAGGCATTTGCCACAGAGGAAATGTCCAACCTGGTCATCTACATCCAACCGGTCAAATTCAACAGCTTTGAGGCTTCCAAAAGTATGTACTGACTGTAGTGTATGTATGTATAGATAGATAGATAGATACATAGATAGATATTTAATTTACTGATCATGTAGATGTTCATAGAACCTCAGATTAAAGTTGAGGGTTATTATAACAGAAACAGAGAAAACTGAAGAAAAATGGTCTTTGTCACAAATATATCATTAACTGAACATAAAACCGAGTGTGTCCATCCACTGTCATTGATCCAACTCCATGGGTTTTACTGGTGAATCAACGTGTTAGAAGATGACGGTGTTTCCACGTTCACTACAGAGCCTCTGAACGTCCAAATGGGTCATATCTGATGACCATGAAAAGATGAATAACTGTATTTACACTAATTATTTACATGTATTGATAGGATTAGTGGTTTAGAAGTTATTAAACATTTTAGATTAGTAGATGCTTTTGGTCGCCAGTTGCTGTTTGGGTCTTTACAGGTTAATAGCTTAGATCTGTCCGAAAATTAAATGAAACTCATCCACTGACCTGTCAATGCATTTCTGTACAGAGATCAATCGAAGCTACCAGATGTCATCCTTCGTGGAGACCAAAGCCCTGGAGCAGCTGACCAAATCTCCTGTGGAGTTTGTCGAGTATCCTCTGAAGCACCGTTTAACTTTACTAAGGATCTGAATCTTATTTGTTGTACTTTTAGAACGTGTTCATATCGGTCCTTAAAGGTAATGATAATATATTCCAAACTGCATATCAATATTTTGGAATCGAAGTTGATAATCCAGTTTTTAAAGTAACGACTAACAGCTGCAGTTGTAGGGTACTGTGGTCTTTAAATTAGTAAGGCGGGTCATGCAGTCTTCTCCTTAACAAGCTCTGTTCAGATACAACAAACTGCAGCTGAGCAGGATCTACCCTAAAGGCACCAGAGTGGATTCATCCAACTATAACCCCCAGCTCTTCTGGAATGCCGGCTGTCAGCTGGTCGCTCTCAATTTCCAGACAATTGGTGAGGAAAGACAGCAAAATATGTTTCTATTTAGTAACAGGTGGCTCTTCTATGCAATTTCATTTTTTCTTTACACTATTAGAAAAATAGTATAGTAAAGTAAAAAGTAGTGAACAAAAGTATAAGGAGTTTTTGAAAGTAACAGGTACTGTAACAAAAGCCTTTTTTATAATAAATATTTAATATATTTAATATTTTTTTATAATTTTTTGTAATAAAAATATTTCTTATAATAAAGTCTTCATGATGAAGCAGTATTTGAAGGGTTTATCATGTTTGCTCACTCTACAGATTTGTCCATGCAGCTGAACCTTGGCATGTATGAGTACAACGGAAAATGCGGCTACAGACTCAAACCGGAGTTTATGCGGCGGCCGGACAAACACTTTGACCCCTTCACCGAGAGCACAGTGGACGGGATCGTTGCCAACACGTTGTCTGTCAAGGTATGTATTTGTTTGCATTCATCCCTCGCAGGCTGTTATCGCTGTCTCTTAATCTCTCACTTCCTCGTCTGCTCGTTTCGCTCAGATCATATCGGGCCAGTTCTTGTCAGATAAGAAAGTGGGCACGTACGTGGAGATTGACATGTTTGGCTTACCTGTGGACACCAAGAGGAAAGCTTTCAAGACCAAGACATCTCAAGGCAATGCCATCAATCCTGTCTGGGAAGAGGAGGCCATTGTCTTCAAAAAGGTTAGACTGTGGCTTTGTGCACACACAGTGGCCATATTTTCATCTGATAATCACAATGTGGGTGCCTTTACCTGGTGGAGGAACCGGAAAAATCCACAAGAAAAACCAGGTTTATCCAACTCAACGGGTTTTACTGATGAATCAATGTTTTAGAAGATGACGGTGTTTCCACGGTAACTACGGAGCCTCTGAACAAACAAATGGGTCATATCCGATGACCATGAAAAGATGACAAACTGTATTTTACACCAATTATTTACATGAATTGATAGGATTAGTGGATCAACAGG
>JAPQRQ010000017.1:9660080-9679480 GCA_037367365.1 Apogon talboti
CCTGGAGGTTGGGCTTCAACAAGCTTTGTAACTAAGATGTATTATAAAACAGTGTGTGTGTCTTTTGTGTAGGCGTGGACCTAACTGAAAATTCAAGGAGTCAGGACAAAGGTTATCCATTTTTGTTTAACAAATGTTCTTTGACTTTGACTGACCAAATGTTCTTTGTTGTTGAGAACTCCTTAATTCACAGGTTTGACTAAAGTAACCAGATTTAAGGCCTTAATAAAAAATAGTGAAATAGTACTTCTATAAACAACAATGAGAAACAATGATGGAAAATAATAATAAACACAATAATGAAATGATACTGAAATAATCCTTCATGTTTATAATAAAAAGAGCGTTATTATATGATCTATTTTTCCTTTCTGTGGATACATCTAGATGCATTAATGTTTTCTAATGCTACATTCACTTGATGTCGGTCTACAGGTTGTTCTGCCCACACTTGCTTCACTGAGGATAGCTGTGTTTGAGGAAGGAGGGAAGTTCATCGGTCACCGCATCATTCCTGTATCCGCCATCCGTCCAGGTGACTCAGTTTCCCTCCCTCTATCTGTCATCTTTACAAATTGCCTGATATTCACTGATGCAGGGAAAACACTGTTATTACTGATCTCACACACTGATTCAAACCCTGCAGGTTATCACTACATCAGTCTGAGGAATGAGAAGAACCAGTCTCTGACGCTGCCTGCTCTGTTTGTCTACGTAGAAGTCAAGGATTATGTCCCAGACACATTTGCAGGTAAGTCAGCCAGCCGTCTTCAACCTAAAAGGAACTGTTTTGTCCCAAATGGGTTTGTCCATAAAACTGTTTTCTCCTCGTCTCTCAGATGTGATCGAGGCTTTGTCCAACCCCATCCGCTACGTCAACCTGATGGAGCAGAGAGCCAATCAGCTGGCAGCGCTCACTTTGGAGGAGGGCGGAGAGGAGGAGGGAGACAAAGAGGTAAGTGTGTGCTCATGTTCTGCTCCATCAGACAAACAGATCATGTCAACTCTGTGTCTGCTCTTATAGTCTGTGTTGATGTGTGAAAGCTTCACCACTGCTGCCGCTCGTTAGTTACAGATTGAGGCGAAACCAGCTGGTTTGCGACAAACTAAGTCATTTAGGAACTCAAAACATACGGTAGAAAATTGAGAAAACAGGGTTGTTTTTATCAGCAAAGCCGTATAAAGAAATGAAATGGAAATGAAAGCAAACAACATAAGGACATTTGGTTATTACGACAAAGAGATTTAGACTCATGGACATCCACCAGCACCAGAGTGGATTATGATGCACAACTCTGTTCCAGTTCAGATCTCTGCACATATTATCAACAGTTTGTTTTGGCCATGGAACATCCATATCACCCCCACTGGGTGCAATGGTCCACATCCACAGTTACAACAATATTGCTGCTGCGTTTCAGAGCATCTGATCCACAGGCAGCATCTGGATTAAATGGAACTTCATTCTGTGTGTTCTACTTTCAGTCTGATTTTTACATAATCAGCACTGCTACACTGTATGGACAAAAGTATTGGGACATGTTGAATTCAAGTGTTTCTTTTCTAATGGGTCTGGGATACAAAACAATAATGACAAATGTCATAATATAGTTTTATATTGTGATAAATATCATTGCAGTGCACCGGTTAATTTTGTTTTAATTGTTTTATTTATCTCCAAAATGCCTCAGACATTGATTTTGTTTTTGTTTTTGTTTTTTTTTTTTATCCATGACTATGATTTTAAATGTCCTACCTCTATGTTTCTCAAACATTTTCCATGCCCTGACTGTAAATAATAATTTTCTACCACAACTAACCATCTATTTTATTCACATTTCACTTAAAATGAAAAAAAAAACCCTATTAAACTTTAACGAAGTATTGGTGTTTATAAACTACTGTATATGGACAGAAATATTGGGACACATCATGGCTACAGCTGCAAGATGTCCTGTTCATGCTGAGTTGAGATCTAAACATCAATAGAAAAGGAACACCTGAATTCAACGTGTCCGAATACTTTTGTCCATATAGTGTATCTTCAATAGTAGTTCTTTTTTTCAATAGCACTGTATCAGTTTTACATCTTAACAAAATAAAAATTACATTACATTCAGCACTCTGGTATTTTCTACAAAATAAACCTATTTACCACAACTTGAAGATGTCAGTTAACACAATGTGAGGGATATAGTTGCCCTCCGTGACCTGACAGTGATGAGATTTCCTCCTTTGATACTCAATATCGAAGCAATTCACTCGGTGCCTTATCCACTCTGTACACACCACCATTTACTGTCTTCCAAATCTGCTCATCTTATTTGTCGCACGTAATACAGTGACTTAAATGCATCTTGTTTCGAGGCCAAAACAATATACGCCAGGGTTGGCAGCGACATTTAACTTTAGTACTGGCTTCATTTTGAACACAACTTAAATGCCAAGCAGCTCAGGGATTTAACCAATCACAGCTGCTTAGAAGAATGTGATCCGCTGCTTTGTTCGAAGTGACATGTCCAACCAAAAAACTGCACTGCAAACATTCCACACTAATGGGCCATAAGTGTTACAACAGCAGAAGAGGGGATTTTGTAACTTCTTCAGTGCAAATGTGTCAAACACACGGCCTGTGGGCCAGATCTGGCCCACCAAAGGGTCCCCCACTTTTTTATATATCCTTTTACTTTTATACTTTCTGTAGTTGTTGTTTCAGCTGGTTCTGAATAAAGGACAAGTTATTTGTCATTGTCAGACATGTCTTTTTCACATGTTTACTATTTTTTTCACCTATTCAATCGAATCGAACAAAATCATCAACAAATTAATCGATTAAAAATTAATCAATAGCTGTAGCTCTACATTATATTTTATACTAAACAATATATTTTTCAGATCTAGATGCCTGTAATTAAATGGTTTGCGCATTTATAGATCCACTATGATCTGTAAGTTGTAATGCACATGTGTAAATGTTCAGCTGAGGCGTAATATTGTTAAAATTCACTTATTTTTCTTAAGAACTTGCAGGTTGTTCATGGTTGTTCACGTTATTTACATTTTGTCTGAAAGGACAGTTTGTAAATGACATGTAATTTTACTTTTTTCTGCTCTAAAACAAATAGAAACATTTTGGAGTTGTCATCATTTATAGGTTATTATGTTGTTATTTTACCTGTCCAGCCCGCTTGAGATGAAAGTGGGCTGTATGTGGCTCCTGAACTAAAATGAGTTTGACACTCAAGCTGAAGTGGGCCATTGAGGGTAAAGTAGGTTAAGTAGGTTAAGGTGGGTCCAATGTAGCAGGGAACAGACATGATTTCTGAGAAAAGATGTGAACAACAGTTTCTAGTTGTAAGGTTAGGATCCATTTAGGCTGAGAGGTACGGCAGGACAAAGGGTTATCGATGGGTTATAAGACGAGGGGACTGGAGAGAAGGGTGGTTCCTAAGGGGCTGCTTTTATCTGATTTGCCAGCTGATATGATTACCCACGAGGACGGCTGACTGAGAGCATCTTCATGTTGTGACCATGGCAACAGTCGCCAAAAGTGTTTGGGCTATGGAAAGGCACAGTGTGCAGAACGAGGAGATGAATGTAGGGGGAGCAGGAAAAGAAAGGAGAAGATCTGGCAGACGTGACTGGAACAGAGATTATTTAAAATTGCATTAACCTTTCAGAGATAAGAACATATAGTCTGAGATTCAGCGGAGCCCAGGGGGAAATTAAGATCTGCTGAGCCACGGGAAGGGAAGCAATGCTCAGAGTGGGTTACCAAAGCTATGTCTACAAAGTATCCTGCAGGACTCAGGTATAACAGAAGACTACTGAAAACAGATAATGTTACAGGAGGCAAACTTTAAACTTTAACGAAAGTGAATCTAGTTTTTAATCTGTGGAAAGGGCTCTGCTGGCTCTGACAGCAAAGGAGATACTCAGCCAGATTTTTATGCAAGTTTTAACAAGGCAGAATAAAACAAAGCTAACGTAAGCATTATTTTTTGGCATATATTACAGGAGCAGAGATGTACTGTTTGTGTGGATGTGTGTGTATATTTTGCTGTTGCTTATTTTGTATTCCTTCTGATACTTTCAGTTACAGTTACATTCAATCCTTTTTTATTGCTCTTCATTTCTTAAAAAGCTTAAGTATATAATAAAAATGTCCAGTGTGAAGTATTGCTTCCATTATGGGCTTCATTTGACTCTTTAATGCCATGGGCAGGTGGAGGCAGGAAGTGATGCTCCGTCAGAATCCAAGGTGGACCAAAGGGTAACATTACCCGCAGAGAACGGACTGAGCCATACACCCATTATTGCTCCCAAACCGCCTTCGCTGGTCGGCCACCAGCCTCAGTCTGCAGGTACGCTACAAGTTATCTACGAAACAGCACTGCAGCAACTAAGATGAATTGCACTGTACTGTAGGTGCTTCCAGAGTTAAATAAAAGTGTTCTTGCATTAACTTGCTTCACATATAGTGATAAAACTTTTGAACATTTGTACTTGTGCCAGAAGAGGTGTGTTTACTTTTATTCTTCGGCGAGTTGTATTTAATATTTTCTGTATTGTGTCTGTATCTCTATGAGCAACAGTACTAAGTTGAATCAACTGCGTTCTTCTTTAATGAAGAAATATATAGTGTTCATAAATATAGCTTAATTGATTTTGTTACATAAACATATATGAGAAAGACCTCATCCATTTCCAATGTATGCTCTCACTACTTAACTGTCAAACTAAATTGCTAATTTATTACCAGGTTCCTTGAAACCATCGGTGAAGACTGAAGACATCATCCAGAGCGTCCTTACTGGTAAGGTCATTTTCTGAAACCTTTGATCACTTCATATTTACTTTTACTGTGACTCTTAGACACAGACTTTGTTAAAGGAGATGCTTTAAACTGTGCCAGTGCTTAACTGGCGTTGGGTTTTTGCCAACACTCAGTACTTGAGAAAAAGATGCTTGTAATCAACATTTATTATGAAGATATTTTGAGATTTGCAGTATTTATTTTTGCTTTGCTTTACTATCATGTGTCATTTATCATATACTTTTGTATCATGTAACTATTAAACCGAGGGAAAGTTTACTTTTACTACTTTTCCAAAGAATCACAGCAATCAAACAGCAGCTTACAGAAATAATAATAATAATATCTATATATATAATAATACATAAAAGCAATACATAAACATGAAATTTAATGATTGCATATATGGCAGGTATTAGAACATGTCCAGTGTCCACTTCTACATTGCTCACTGTCCTCTGTGCTCTGTCCTCAGAGTTGGAGGCTCAGACCGTGGAGGAGCTGAAGCAACAGAAAGGCTTCGTCAGGGAGCAGAGGAAACAGTACAAGGAGATGAAGGAGCTGGTACGGAAACACCACCGTAAGACCAGCGAGCTGATCAAGGAGCACACAGCTCGCGTGTCCGAACTGCAGAGCCAGCATCAGCGCCGACGGTCCGCCCTGCAGAAGAGCCACAAACGAGATGGTAAGAAAAGGTAGGTAGTTCCACTCTTGTTCTATTTATTTGTCCTCTGCACCTGTTTTTTAACCAGAAAATCTGCTGATAACACAACACAAAAGAGAAAGTTTTTTATAATCTGTGAAGCTATTGTTGGGTTTCTTCACAAATCATATTAAAATGTACAGTCACATATTTTACTTCTCAAACACAAACTTGACCAGGTATATATCAACTTCTCAAGTTGAAAAACCTGAGCTACAGTATGTGTAAACTGGAATGCATTAGATAATCAGCACTCACTACGACAGCCAGAGTGAACAGCATCAAAAAACATACCAGGTTGTCAATTCACTCTGAGTAGAAATAACATCAAATAGCATCAGTGATTGTGTTGCCAATTCCTATCAAAGTTCACTGCAAACACATGAATAATGGTGATTATTTAACATACAGTGATTACGTTTAGTCAGTATTCATTTCACATTCATTAAAAGGTATTTATTTGTCGAGTTAATGATTATAAAATTTTAGGACTGCACTTTAAGATTAAAACAAGTGTCTTAATTTGCAGATGTGTGTTCATGTGTTTTGTGTACGTGTCCAGCCGGTCCGACCACTCTCTGTCGACCTTGGACCAGGAGCTGTGTGACCTGGAGCTGGAGTGCAGCCAGAGGCTCGCAGAGCTGAAGGAGCAGCAGCAACAACAGCTCCTCACCCTTCGCCAAGAGCAGTACTACAGCGAAAAGTACCAGAAACGAGAACACATCAAACAGGTACTAAGACAGCAGAGTATGCACATGGGCCATTTGGGTGGTTACTTGTAGGGGGAAATTCTTTTTAACTCAAAGATTTGTAATAAACATCCAAAAACATATCTGTTTTTGTTTCTGCTCACAAAAACACAACAAGGTAGAATATACAGGGTGTCCGTAAAGTCTCTTTACAATTTAACAAATGTATTACAAAGCAAATGAATAGACAAATCCGTGGAATTTATTACAAAATGAAAAGTAGATGTTTTGCCTCATTTAATTCTCCTCTATATGGGTACCATTAGTTGCACAAAGCACATCAAGATTGTAATGGATTTCTTTCCATGTTGGCTGTAGCATAGACTTACCAATGGTATCAATGATCTTTTGCTTTAGGTCATTGATGTCCCGTATCTTTGTTTGATGCACGACATCTTTAGCATAAAGAAATCCAGGGGAGTGATATCTGGTGAATGGGGTGTTCAGGGAATCGGGCCATCCCTTCCAATCCACCAATCTGGAAATGTTTGATTTAGGAACCCACCAACATGCAGTCCCCAATGTGGTGGTGCACTATCTACCTGGAAAATGATGGTTGGTTGAAGGTCATCCAGTTGTGGTGTCACATATTCAGTCAAAACGTCAAGGTCAATATTTGCAATAATTGATCTCTTGTTGAAGAAAAATGGACCAATGATTCGACTGCACATGATCCTACATGTGATTAAAAACTGTGATAACCACTGAGTACACAGAACAAATCTGATTAAGATATCTCATCAGTTGCTTTTGTGATAAATGTTTTAAATTGTAAATAGACTTTGTGGACACTCTGTATATCCATCATATAGCATTGATAAAAACAAACACATGTATTAAAATATAGCCTTTTTATTTGGATAAATTGATCTCTGTTCCAAAGCTCAGAAAAGCTAAAACACTATCTATATTAAACATATGATTAAATAAATGGTCATACCTCTCTTGAATATTACAGCTATTGTGCTGCATGTGCACATATCCTGTTGCATAGTGTGGAAAGACCAATGTCTTCTGCTCCACTACACCTGCACAGTGAGCACAGCTGAGGCTTCAGCTGAGGACTTATTCAAGCAAACATCAACAAGCAAAGGAGAGCGGGTTGCGTTGTTTACTTGATATGGCGGCTGATGTTTTTTCACAATGTCAATGAATATTGAATTGAAATATTCCCCAAACTTGTTCAGCTGAAGATCCAAATGATACATTTACTGTCGGGACCCAGACTTACAAAAATACATTAGAAAGTACCAGAATATATACATTTGTAAACTGCTGAACCAAATAATAACTTTAAAATGTTTGTGAAGTTTTGCTATAAAAGTACAGTAGTGCAATAATTAGATTTTCTTATGGTGAAGTTGTGTTTCTCCCCATCTCACAACAAACTTGCTCTGATAACTGAGCACCAGTGTCTAAAATTAATGATCTGATTCACCAAGCAAGAATGAAAAACATTTACAGACATGCCTATTATTGGGTGTGCTGCCTTAAAACAACCAAAAAATACTGAGGAGAAACACCTTGAATGATTAATAGCTGGCAGTGGAGAAATAGATGGGAGGTTGCTATGATTTTATCACCTAAATACTAAAAATACTGTGGAGAAAGAACATGAAACTGATGATAACATAGAGCTATGTATTTAAACACTGTTTGCATCAACCTTCGAGCCCATTCAGGGCAGATGATGAGAACGGACACAGCAGAGCATTTTATTCAGTTGCCACTTTCGTACAAACATTTAAAAGACAGTGTGGAAAACCTTCCTGCATTTTCTGCTGGGCAGATACTAAGTTTGGACAGTTCACATTCAGTATCGTTGCAATTTATTCTGACAGCTGGTTACCCAATTTAAAAAAATAAGTAAAAATTTTAACTTTGGGAAAAGCAGTTTTAAATGTAAAGGCTAAAATCTAAAATAATTCCAAATTGCAATTTGCTATTACAGCATCAGAGCAGAACATTTTTAATCATTTTGTCCAAATACGGAGAAAAAAATATGTTTAAATATTTATTACAAGTTCATTTATTAATTATCAGATCTCATTCCACATTAAAAAAAAAATTTAGTTTTTCTCAAAATGCCAAAATCTCTCAACCTATTGTTAAAAGTCCCGCCTCGTCTGTTTCTATTATGTCATCAAAAACCTTTTTATTCCACACAGTGTCAGCTCTGTTCCATGTTTATTTGTCTGTGTTGGTGCACAGAAGTTCACTTGTGAGAACTGCATGGAATCAAACCACTTCTCCACCTTAAGCAAACAAATAAATAAAGTATACCACCTCTCCAACATGTTTCTCATTTACTAATAATTTGTCTATTCGACTTAATGATCAGGTATTGTGTCCATCTCTTTCTGTTTTCTCTGTAGCTGGTGGAAAAGCTGACTGCAATAGCAGAAGAATGTCAGAGTTCTCAGCTCAAGAAACTCCGAGACATCTGTGAAAAGTAAGTAAGGCCGTCCACGGCAGCACAGCATGCGACAACAACATCAGATTGCATCTTCATTCTTTTATTTGTTCTTGTTGTCTATAGAGAAAAGAAAGACCTCAAGAAGAAAATGGACAAGAAAAGACAGGAGAAGATCAATGAAGCCAAATCTAAAGATAAAAATGTGACAGAGGAGTGAGTGTCTGTATGTCAGTATAAGTAAACACAGCGTTAAGTCTGCTGTCTGTTGGTTTGGATGTTATGTGTGACCACTAGATGGCACTAAATGATAGCAAAATGTGTGGTTTGCCCTATTTTTACTTCAAAACTGTCTTTCTTGTTATAGAGAGAAGTTAGAGATCAACAGGTCGTTTGTCAATGAGGTGGTGCAGTACATCAAACGGGTAAGTACTGTACTGAGTGACAGAAAATGTACAGTATAGTATGTGTAATCGCTACATTTTCATCACCATCTTTGCACACGGTACTATCCCATTTGATGTGTGCGTGCCTGTGTGTCTCTGTAGTTGGAAGATGCCCAGAGTAAAAGACAGGAGAGACTACTGGAGAAGCACAAGGACATCCGCCAGCAAATCTTAGACGAAAGGCCAAAGGTAAGCTGATAATACAACTCTAACTGTGAGTGAAATCTTGAGGTGAATTCCCCTGCTCATACTATATACACAGAGGGCTTTCTTTAATACAAATGCAGATGTATGTTGGAATTACTCACCTTTTGAATAAATTGTGCACTTTTGCTCAATCAGCTGGTGCACCTACACGCACACATTTACAGACAAAATGTCAAAGCAAGGATGATAAGATGTTTTTACTGCAAAGACTAAATACCTATGATCAGTATTATGCTCTTTAAGGGATTCATTTCCAATAGTTTCATTATTATATCGCAAGTATTAAAATCAGTCTCAAACTGAACAGTAACACATGTTTACCACTAGATGGCGATCAGAGCCAAATCCAATGACATTCTACTGCCTCTGGTACAATGAACATCTATGAATAAGGAGATTACTATGGCTCCTGAGTACAAACTAAAAATTGTTTTGCTTCCCCAAACTCTTTTTGATGATATCAGAATATATCTATCTTTACTGTACCTTTTCTTGACATTTACATCACCTTGTGTCGTGTATTGCCCTTGACTATCATCAGTAAAGGGTCACATTGGGCTGTAATCGAGTAAAAACATGTCCGTTTGCTTTGTGCTATGTATACATGTGGTCATTTCTCAAGTGGACGCTTCAGTGTGTTGGCATGTCTGCTTGTCTTCTATTTATTACGCACATCCCAATCTTGTCATTGTAACCATCATTGTAGGATGACTTTGCAGCTTGGGAGTACGGTAAGACATTTACTGCATCCCGATGTTCAGTATTAATACAGCATCATGGTGGTACTGTTAATATGCAAGCTTTGTCTCACCTGAGCCGCTCACTGGAAGTAAATGTGCACTGAACCTGTGGAGCCTGAGCCCTGCATCCGTATAATATATAATATTACACTATTATATATTCTGAAAAATGAGTATGTCCTTGAGCAACAGTCTTTATACCAACCATAGAGTGAAAAGGGAGTCATTTAGGATTTCTAGAATATAATTTAGAGTGATTTTTTTGTGGAAAAAAACCTAGAACACCAAAAGAAAATGTTATGTTATGAAGTTGTACACTCTAGACCATATATACCCACTAAAGCCATCCCACTGCTCCAGAACCGTCTCATTTTTACACTTCAGTCATCCCAACATCTCTCATGCAGTGGGTTCTTTCATTTGTTCCGGCCATATTTTCAGTCTGGTGCCAGTTATTAAACCACTCATTAATCCTCTGAATGTGAATATGTCAGACAGAGGCATTACACTTTTGTCCCAGAGGAGACATAGCTGTGATGACTTAAGACAAATCACATTCTAACTAGTCATCCATATATTCCAAAACATCCCTCTAAATAGGAAAAACCATCATACGCTCCCATGTTGTTAGTATATAATTATTAAAGACATAAAATCTACAACTTGGAACTTTGGAATTGACCAGAATCATCATTTTCTGTCTGATTACTCTGTTTAGTGTGTGATGTGAAAATATTTAATGCAGTACAAGCCATATCATACATGATTCTTAGTTAAACTGTTTCTATTTATGCTGTAGATGTTCTAGCGTGCTCTTGTTACGTTTGTTTTCAAGCTGCTTTATCGTACATTTGCTGTCAGTGTTTATAAAAGACAGTAATAAATTATACCAGATGAGAAAGCTCCATAACCACCCACTCCACTCCAAAGCTCCAGTTCCTGTGTCTTCATGGCTTCATGCAGATTGTGGGAGGCGCAGTGGATATTCAGACTCACATACTGCACACTGTCCACAAAGCTGCAGTGTTGCAGCATGCATAGATTAACAAGTGAGAGGTAGAGTTGGGGGCTAGTATGTGTAACAGAATAATAAGAGACATAAATGTTAGCATTTGCCTTGTAAAGCAGATGGAAATCATTCTGTATTTTTTAACTGTGGTGCTCGTAGGTGTTCCTTTTAACAACTGAATTACAATGATGTTGCAGTACAGCAGCGAACAAATAAGAGATTAATTAAAAAAAAGTGTCCAAATCCAATCAACATGGAGTTATCAGGTTTCCTCAGATTCAAGACAAAGAGATTTCACCATCACTCATTTAAAATTTAATTTACCCAAAGAAGGCTGTAATTCAGTAACCCTGCTACTTCTCTGTAATGTGCAACTTCAGTCATTTGTCTGCAAAATGTGGCACTTCTTTGGAGGCGGCAAGCAGAAGACATGGGTCATTTTTGTTACAATTTTCAGAATTCCACCCACACTAACAGACTAAACAAAGTTCATCATGCTTTTTTGTGTGACGTGGCAGTAAGTAAATAGAAATTTAGACTGCGTTGACTGTGGGAGTTGGGCTGTTTGTACAGTGATACTTTTCAGTTTCGGGTGGCCTAGTTTCATACTGGTTACCTACAGCTGTTGAGTCAACTGAGGTTTGTGGCACATGTTGAAAAGTCCCTAAATACTAAGTAGTCAAGTCTCCCAGTGAGCAGGTCACTCACTGCTCTGATGCTGTGTGTGTGAATATGAGGCTTTGTAAAGGATTTGACCCTTGAAATAAACGCACTATGTGAATGAAGTCCATTCACCATTGTTGAAAATTTCCAAAAAATGATATTTGGGGTAAAAGGACACATTGTTGTCAACATCTGCTAGTTGGCAAATTAGCTCACAGGAAAAAATGAGTCCTTTGGCACAGTGTTGAATGTAATCAACACAAAGCAGACACACACAGCATAGGAACGGACAGACATTAGGACACAAAGACAGGGCTGAACACTTATAACCAGGGCATGGTTAATACATGTGTTGTACGGGGACACCCCTCCTGGTAGAGCATCTGTCATGTACTGCAGTAACCCACGTTCATGTTGGGGTTCTGTTCTTCATGTCATCCCTCCTCTATCTCCAATACCCTTCCCGTTGATCTCCAGTGTAAGCGGAAAAAAAACAAGACGAAAAAATCCTGTTATGACTAAGTCTGTCTTTAGTCTTTATGAATCAGAGAGAAGAAGGTACAACATACTTCCTGTATCATACTGTTCTGACCCAGTTTCTCCTATGTGCAGCTTCTAATGGACAGCTAGAACCGTCCTTGGCGGTGACCCTGAGAGTTTAGCAGTCTGTCAGCGTTAGCGCCAACCTACAACAATCTGGATGTGTATACGTACACCCATGCTTGTGCTTTATCAACCTGACAGCTAATACTTTACAAGTAGGCAAACAGAAGCAGTAATAAGGAGCCTAAACAGATAATAATACTACAATTTACTTGGAACTAATAAATTAAGTAAGGGTTTAATAGTAAATGCATTTAGATACATAGCACACTGCATCCCATTTGTGTACACAAACACTCACACATTCACATACTAGAGAAACAATCACTGGGAGCAACACAGGGCTCAATGTCTTGCTCAACGACACTTTGGCACAGGTCAGGGATTGAACCATCAACCTTCCAATTTATGGAGCACCCGCTCTACCTACTGAACCCCTGACAGTGGATTTTTAAAAGCCAATAATAACAATAATATGAGTCTGGGAGGAGCTGATAGCCAATATCATCCTTTGACTTTCACTTTATCATAAACTGGATATTGAACTGAACATCTATATCAAAATAATAAGTACCTACAAATAAGTCTGAATTATTCTACATCAAATTTAACATAATTAGTCAATACATGTGGAACTGATTATTGGAAATTTATCTTTTGAGCTATCACATTCCCTCAAAGTCAGTTTCCAATTGAAAATGGGTCATATGACCTATTGCTAGTATCTCCTACCAATGCAGATAACTGTTCTGATGTAAAACATCTTATCAGGGTAATAGATTTTCAACTGGTCAGTTTGAAGTTTATCTTATATTTATCTTAAGAACAATATGAAGAAGTTGAAATTCTTGGTCATTTGTTTGAATTAAGGTTTTGTTGGTGACAATGTGAGGATGTTGTGCTAAATGGAAGAAGGGAACAATTTAAAGGAAGACATGGCAAGGTTTTCCATCTCTATCTCTCCCAGCAAGTGCACTAAGGTGTCACTGTCCTGCTAATGATCCAATCAAAAAAAAACCCCAGGATTCATCAGAGCCCAGCACGGTGTCAAACACAATTTCCTGTTACCGTTAAGACCTTGGCATCCTGCTCCAGCTCTTGCTAGTCACTTTACAGCCACAAGGTCAAATTCACATCGCCTCATTCTACGTACTTCGATTACTGCATGAGTGAATAGTTGATCGACACTGCCAGGCATCAAGTGTAATGCAATACAATATGTTAAGTAAAATTAATAAAGAGTCAAGAGCATTTAATCTTTACAGCTGAATGTTTAGTTCAAGCTTTTTGATTAAATAGCTGAATGTGAACTGGGGGAAACAGACAGCTTGCACTTGTTTGCTTATATTCCAAGCAAGCTGTTTTGTCTGTATAGATGTGATATAACGTAAAACATTTTGTATCTAACCTGTTGTTGCTTCCCAGATATTGTTACATCATAATATTGTAGACTAAAACATGGACAGCTAGTCAACTTACATCAAACTCGTTGAATCAGTCGTAGCTGCAGTAGGCTAAAGCTTTACCAGGCCATTCCGCTGAAATGTCTCTGTACTAGTCAACTCCCTTCACACCTTTTTTGGCTGTGAAAGAGGTATGAAATAGTGATAAGGCAATATGTTTCCCAACAGTGTGCGTTGGTGTATGTGTGATGAGTGCGCCGTGAATTTGTATTACACATAAGAGATGCTGATTCTCTCTTACTTAAATGAAAAAAAAACCTTGAATCAACACTCAAGTCTCACACACAGAACCACACGCATATATGCACACTCTTTCATTCGACAGGCAGGAGTCCTGTGCTGTCGTCATGGAAACTCGGCCCCCCCCCACTCCACCTCCACCCTCCCTACCTCTCATATCCTCTTCTATCCTTCATGACTCTGTGCAATCTGTTAATTTGGAACTGAATCCTCATGACGCAATCCCAGGGATGATTACTGGAGGTGGAAGAAAGTGGGAGGAGGAGGAGGAGGAGGAGGAGGAGGAGGAGGAGGAAGAGGGACGAGAGATGGGAGGGAGGGGGCACTGAAGTTAAAGGAAAAGAGAGCAGCGTTGTGTGACCACCCTCTCACTTCCTGTGTCACTGGTGTAAGGTTACCACTACTGTATGTACAGTATGTTCACAGACTTTGATCTGCATCCCTCTCTGCCTGGTGTGTTTGCATCAATAATGCACTTGCGTCCATTCATACACACACGATACCCACGGCGAACACTGAGGCAGTGAAGTAAAATCCATTGTGTGTGTGAGTGCGCGTGCATGTTACACGCCTGGTTAGTCTTCTGCTCTATTATGCTTGCTGCTATTTTGGATCGGTGCATGAGTGTTCATTATGTATGCCCACATGTGCTAATGAAGCTCTCCAGGGTTATGCTCTGTCTAAGGAACGCTCACTGCTCAACTCCTGCTGGAAACTATCGTCTCCGCGTTACACTTCTGAGAGCCTCGTATTTTGACAATCAGCAGCACTGTGAGATTGGAACTAAAGAAGATGTGGCATCGATAATGGGAAACGAAAAAGGGGGGAATAAAGGTGGAACCAATTTCCAGTGAATGTGCTGTATGGTAACTGGTACATTTATGACTACAACTACGGCTAGATAGTAAAGTTTGTTGGAAGCATTTTAATGCATGAGATTTTTTAATACAGCAGATTTTTTTCCCTCTTATTTAAAGGGGATCTATAAAGTACTGATACTCCAAATTCTCAGTAGCAGGGAGAAGAACTAACAAAACCACATTACATCACCACTGTATATCCACAAATTGTATCAGTCACTGAATAAAGTATAAAGCTCAGTGTTTACACTCATCTGTATTATGGCATCATCAAGTTTTCTTCTAACTGAAACTCATAGCCGTTTATTTTATCAGTCAAAATAACACTGTCTTATAATCTTCACCTGCTGCATCAGCTGATAGTTTACATTACAGCTCTGCTAGCTTAGCTCTGTTTATAAACAGCAGACAGCCACAGTAAAACCACAAAACACCTCTGTTTGAGAATCATCAAAACAAGGTCACAGGTTACTCTGAACCGTGGATCAACAAATGGTGAAAGATAATAACGTCACATTAATAATGTCAAGTGGTGAAAACATCAATAGTGCTGATAGCCTTTAGCACTTTGCCACTGTCTTGGACTCTAAAAGCTGTTTAGTAGCCCAAGGTTTAAGTTTTCCTCACCACGATAGACCTGCATAGTTACTCACTACTCCCTCTAGTGGTCACATTATTTCTAAAATTACTACCTTTGCAGTTGATATCTTACTAATAAATAAAATATAGCAAAAATAAAAATATTTCCCTATTATTTTCTAAATAAATGTATATAATGAATACAAAACCACCAACCTATTGGGGACAGTGTTAAACTTCAGTCACTGCTACAATTTTCTCTGGATGACTAATACAGGTTGTGACATCCTTGAGCTTTGCAAAAAGCATTCATTTACCACAAAATATACAGCCATACCAAAAAAGTCCCTCGCTCTAATACCTTATTAAATGCCCTTTGCTTTGATTACAGTGGGTATTGTCAGTTGCATTGTGCAAATTTATTTCATTTTTTGGACACATAATGTTGCTGAACCTAGACCTGATCAACTGAGGCAACCTCAGATCAAAACAGGCTTGTACTGTAGGCACTAGGCATGATGGGTAATTACTTAATCTGCCTTTTTTCTCACTGCAGTAATTCTTTGATGGACGGATATACAGTATTTTCTAAGTTAGATCCAGATGGGAACTTTTTTTTTTTTTTTGGCCAGTCAATGTAGTTGCTTGTAACTTATTGTACAACTACAACCTTTTGAGTTTGTGGGTATTTTGAATATGTATAAATACATTTGGATCAATTTTGAACCATTGGTATTCTTGTATTTTTAACTAATAGAGAACACAGTTTTTATACGACAGTAAACAAATGACACAGCATCTTATTTCGATTGAAAAAAAAACATGCTAAAATATAACTTATCACTATACCATTGTAATTAACGCCACCCTGTCACAGTTTTGCAGCGATACACCAGTGTATAAAAACACATCTGAGTTCAAAACGTGAAAATATTGCTGAACGCATTTTCCAGCTAACCTTTCCCTTTGAACCAGTCCATTTAGGGTAAACACTGAACCCGTGGAGGTATGCGGGGGTATTTTTAAGATTCCTGGACCTGAAGAGAGGAATGTAAGAAAAAACTTCTGCAGGTCATAAGATAATTTAGCTGAGAAGAGTCGAGAAAGGTCATTTGCGCACACACACACATGCATAGACAAAGTGTTTTGATCGAAAAGAAGCATGCAGACCTTGAGCAGCAGATACTTCTGTCTCCTTAATTACCAGTGTTCCTCTACTACAGTCAATTTTAATGGTTACATATGATACAGTGAATGGAATGTAAATGAGGGATAGCATTCTCTGCCCTTCCCGCTCTCACTTTGTCTCTGTTTGCACACACAGTATGCATTACATGACGCCTTTTTCCTCAGAATGTGTGTGATGCTGACAGGGTGGCGACCCTGTCTCATATCCTGGACATGAGATCTTGAGTTTAGCCTAATTGGGCTGTATTTGGGTAGTAGCACAACTCAAGGTCAGGACACACACCATATACATCACACATTATAGTGTCAGGCTGTGCCTCACTGGACGCAGAAGACTTTCAGGATTCACTGAAATGGTCTGAATAGTAGCAGCAACAAGCTACAAATATTTAAAGGCAAGACTGAAAAAGCATGTTTACTCCAGACCTTGTTATTGTGACTGTTAGACGAAGGCACAGTGTGTTGCTGGTTGAGTTTTTTTTTTTTTTTTTTTTTTTTGGTACTGCAGCGTTATGTCACAGCTCAAAGCAAAGAATTAATTCGGCTCTTTGGAGGCCTCCTCTGCTTCCCTCGATAGCTTCTCAAAACGAGGACAGCTGGTGAAGAAGGTCACTGAGAGCTGTATTTTAAGAAAGGCAGAAATATGTGTGTGTGCGCGCCTGTGGTTTGTTGACAGATGACAGGTCTTCAGAGATGAGATACAGATTCAGAAAGCTGGCTGGGTGACTGCCGCTGGTCGCTGTCCAATCAGAAACTGGACCGCACACACATGCACTATACTGCATGCATGCAATGCTCATACTCAACTCTCACACGTGTAAGCACAAAAGTAATGTGCACTATTATGAAAGTCACTGTGTTCAGTTTTTTTGTTGTATCTATTACTTATTGAGATCGCTTTCATGACTTTCAAGACTTAACCCCTATATGGAATTCACAGTCTTTAACCATCACAGTTGGACTTATTACAGTTAAATAGATCGATGCTTTTGATGAACCAAGAAGCAGACTTTTGTTTGGTCTCACAGCAAAACTTGCGCTCACACCAAAGCTTGTGATCTTACATTTATCAGAGGAATTGATCTGGTTTCAAGAAAAGGAAGGAAGGAAGGTTTTAACAAGATTTATATCTTTTTTTTCCTTTCTTGGTGAATCATAAACTTTACTTTGGATGCATATTAAGCTAAATCTGTATTATAAAAGCCAAGTGGCTTCTGTGTGCATGCGTGTATGTGTGTCCGGCGATTCACACAAAATCCGTAAAGAGGTGACTGCTGTAGTTTGGCATACGTATGTATTTTTGGTCAAGGAAGAGACTAGAAAAAACAGCAAGTTGATAGGACCAATATTTTGGGAGATATTAGTAATTTTGGCTTACAGTAGCCTTACAAACGTGTAGCTATGACCAGTACGCTTTGGCGGTGACTGCTGGACAAATGCGGTACAGCATGAATACACAGCAGCATAAAAACTACCACATCTAGAACCTGTGGATCCCCACATGTCAACGCACTAGTTACTATTAAATATGCTGCATGTGAAAAACAAAACCAGCCAAAGTTTAGTTTCGGGCAATATTCCCTTCAGTTGCAGACACAAAAGATACTAATTTAACTGGTGTGATGATCAAACACTATTAAGGGAGTCAGTCCATGCAGCATGGCTTTTATATGTTTTCATTATTATCAATATAATGTTAACACACAACTTCAAGTGTAGGTTGATTTTTTTTTCTTTGTGTTCAATCATTCAATTAAACGACCTTTATTTATACTCAAGAAATTACTGAGGGATTACAATACAAATGAACAGAAATGTAAAACAAATAAAACATAATTATGAAATATAAAATACAAAAAAAATTATATAAAATAATTACAAGAGGACGAAGGAGGATTTAAGATGTTTTTTATCATCTAAAAGGTGTAGAGTCTATTAATTTTAACTGTGGTGTTGTATTTTGTTCTATAATTCAGATTCACTACAATTATAAACAGGTTATCCTAATTCAGACCAAACTCGTATAAGTCTGATAAAATCCATGTCTGTAGCGAAGAAAAGTAGACAGACAATTTTTCAACAAGAGCATTATATATAGAAGATGCTGATGTGGATCCTATCTGTGTTGAGAGGACCACCCTACCTGTTTAACAACAATAATGTGTGCCACATGCATTGCCAATTATGAATAGTCAATATCGAGTCCACAAGTTTGAGTATTGTAGATGTTGTATACCTCCAAGATGTATTAAAAAAAAAAATCTTTCAATCTTCCTTTTTCTACACAACATGGGAAAAATGTTTTTATTTCTGTAGAAAAATCCAATATTTTCCACAAGATGGTCTATGTGGGTTTTGACAGTGATGTTTTCATCAATCCAGACTCCAAGTTATTCATATTCTGTGACTCTCTGAAGTGGGTTGGTTTTATGAATATATGTCAATAGGCTCTAACAGCTCTAGAAAAGAATAATTTCATCTTATTTGCATTTAGAATTAGTCTTAAATCTGTAAGAGCAAAGAGTTGTAAAAAGACTTTGAGTGTATAAAAATGCAAATGTGCTGTAGATAAAACAAGGATAGCACCATAATGTGTGTTTGTAATTATGTTTTTGTTAAAATGTGAAATTGGTGTCACTGGCCGATTGTTTATGAGCTGATAGATAGATAGATAGATAGATAGATAGATAGATAGATAGATAGATAGATAGATAGATAGAT
>JAPQRQ010000017.1:9699906-9710127 GCA_037367365.1 Apogon talboti
GCGCGCGCAGAGAGGCCCAAGCCTAATTTTGTCCTTGTTAAAGACAGTCGTCCATCGTTCTCCAAGGTACGAGGAGTGATGTTCTCTGTCTGACTCACTAAGTACAATAACCATCTCACCTTTTCTCTTTTCTCTCTCTGGGTTTTACGCTCTCTCTCCGACTCTTCCTGAATCTCTCTCGCTCTCTATCTTTGGCCCTCTGGGAGCTGGCTCCTGACAGCATCACAGAGGGGAAAAAAAAAAAGAAAAAAAGAAAAGTCAAAGTGTATGTGAAATGTTTTGGTGTCTCTGCATCTCTGTCTTTGTCTGGCTGCCTTTCTCTCTCCCACCATTGCTCTCTGCCTCTCGGGGCGCCTCTCCTTTTGTCTTTACTTCCCATTTCAATTTCACCCACGTTGTAGAGAGAGGACTGTCGGAAGAGTGTTGTTTCAAGTCTTTCAATCCATTCAGGCTGGAGCTCTTCTGCTTGATAGAAGCACCTTTAGGGCCTCCATTGCCTATTGTTTTTCTATTTTAATATGTCACCGTCGCATATCTCTTGGCCACGGAATAAGCACTTTCCAATCTGGTGACCCTTCTTCAACCTTCTCAGAAACCCCAGCGCCTTATGGGACACAGCTGCATAATAAACAGGGGGCGGGGTTTTCTCAGGGTGCTCTGGGTCTTGGTGATGTCCCCATATTGGGAAAAGTAATACTGAAAAATAAGATACCAGGGACAAAATACAAGTCACCCTCCAAATATCCTGACAGGTGGTGTTCCCTGTGCTAAGGTGGCCAAGAGCGAATTCCACAGAGCGCGCAGTGTCAGGCCGATTTCCTGAGGCGGGAACGTATGTCGATGCTACTAGTCCTTTAGTCGCTGTCCAAACCAGCTTATAACACATTTTGGCAACATCCTGTCTTTGCTGTCGTGTGGTTTGTTTTATAACCACGTTTCTTGCTTCCAGACCAAAGGGCAGCAATCACAGCTTGAAACTGAATCATGTGGGCAAGAATCTTAAAGTGTAATGCTGGGGGCGGCCACTAGTTGCTGCTACAAGAAAAGCTTGGTCCTAGAAATAAAAATTAAAAAAGGGCTTGCAGGACCTCTCTCTCTTATGTGTGTTTGTGATCGGCTGTCTCAGGCCCGGTTGTTGTGGGTCGGTGAGGTCGTTTTGTCTTGCAAGTATGTAACTGTATTGTTGTCTTGTGAAAAATCCAAAATAAAATATAGAATAAATAAATAAATTAATTAATTAAAAAAGAAGTTACACTAACAAGGCTGTCAAATGATTTTATCACAGTACCTGGCCTGTTTCCATAACCTAGCTACATTACCGAATGTTAGCTTTGATTTGGGATGACATTCTATCATCTGTCCATTTGTACATCACATACATGCTCACATTTTGCAGGTAAATAGAATGATGTATCCAGGGTTTTCCTTAGGTTTTGGGGGTGCTTAGGTGCTGTGATTGTGATGGCTGGGGTCAGGGGGTTATGGGAGTTAGCCATGTGCATCCATTTTCAGATCATTTCAGTCTATTATTATTTATTTGTTTATTATTATCTATTATATTATTTCTTATCTATTATTTTACTCAGTGAGTATGATTGGGAGGATGGTTGTCAAAAACCTTTAGGGTTTTGAATAAAAACAGAAAATGTCAAAGCATTTTGGACTATTACCATTTACATATGTGTACAGAAATGTGGAGAAGCTAGAGCAAATGGTGTCCCCAAAAACATTAAAACAAAACTTGTTAAATAAATCCAATGGGGATGAACTGCAGCCATCAGATCTGAAGTCCTTTGACTTAATCTTGATTTTTCTCTCTAGTGATTTTACATGAATTTGGCTTAGGTCCTGCCCAGAATGGCTTGGGTGGTGCAGTAAGTTGTATATTATTAAGGGAGATTCTGGTGGCAGTGTTAAACATAACATTTCCTTGTCAATAGTGTTGATGGTGTTTTCAGTAATTAATCTTGTTTAACCCACTGCTGCTTATATTGAATTCATGCAGTTAATCAAGTTTCTGCTTGAAAACTGCAAAATCAAGGACACCTTTCTTTTCTTGCTCACCTAACATTCCAAATGCCTGCTGTCTGGTTGGTGTAATATATTCATGCAGACATATTTCTGCAGTCGTGTCTTGTTAGGTGTACTTAAAAATTCTCGTTTATTTTTAAACAAATGCACTGACACCTCATAAGTTCTACTTTCGTTGTAGTCATTGTTTTTTGGGGTTTTTTTGTTTTTATTGATATTGCACAAACACAGCAGATACTTTTAACAAAGAAAAATCTTTTTGAGACCCAGTTCATCTTGAAATGGGTCCCCATCTCTTCCCTCAGTCATCTTTGGCTCCACAAAGCCAAGATGGACAAAATGCCAAGCTCTTTTTCACAGCCTATAATTAAGACATAAAACTATTTTTAGGTAGGCTGTTCAGGTAACGTGGGTAATGTCACTCCCCCTCCCATCTTGTGATAACCTGTGGGAGCTTGTGTGCTGGTACATGTGTGTGTATGTGTGTGTTGGCTATGTTAACAGAGTTGTCCTTTTAATCAGCACCCCTGCGTGTTTCCCCCGTAGAGCTGTCATTGGTTGAGTGATGACGGCGGAGCTGCTGCCACTGTTTACACCATATAAATCCTGTTGCAGTCTGGGGTGAGATTACCTGTTGCCCTAATCAAAGGAATTATTATCGCACCACTGGATGTTCCTTGGAATAGCATCCTCTAAAAATACAGACCAACACTAACACATTCTCGGAAAGGACAGAGGCAGGGGGCTTTTCAGGTAACCAAGTTCATGCATGACATGTTTGATAACGTCTATCCATCCCAGGCTGAAAACAGTGTTAGGAGTTGCCATGGTAGCGTATTTTCACTTTGCTACTTCAGTGTTTCTGAGTTGAACATTATCAGCAAAATGTAGATCATTTGATCTACTTAAGCTACTCAAATGGAAGACTGGCAGATTTTTAAAGAAATACTAAGTTCGTTCCTTAGTAATGAATAACTTTTTCGCTAAAGTGTTTTGTGAAGGGCTATTTCATCAAACAAAAGAACATTTTCCAAAACAAGCCATTGTTGTCCTAGTTGTATACGGCTAAAACCCTAATGCTCTTTGTGTATAATTTGATTATGCTCGCTGTCCTTCATATTAGTAACTCGCTTTGGCTGAGAGGCTGTGTTTGTTCAGTTTGCACCATTGTTAGATGATTGCACACTCCATCCATTCAAGACCTGAAAGAGACTCTAATAAGTGCCCATTGGACTGACTGCAACAGTGCGATTACTGAATGTAATTTTTTTTAATTATTATTGTTATTTTGATATAAATTAAACAAGATAAGTGTTACTATAACATTGGGTTGAAGCCATTAAATTGTGCAGATTTACATCAACTATGTAACATGGCATTTTAATATGATGTAACATATGGCTGTCCAGACAATAATACATACAGTATAATTATCTCTTAACACTTCTGATATATTTATTTACTTTTTAGTACATATCCAAAAGGAGTACACGCATCTCTGTTGTTAGCTGTTCTCCATGATGTTTGCATTGCCTATATGCAACATTACCACCTGCATCTTTGCTGTGTGGAAGAAAGCAAAGTGAAAAATACTGCAATAAAGACTGATTTCCAATTTGTCATACGTGATTAAAAGTGAGATTCGGAAATTGGATATGTGTGACAGGAAAGACATAATTTAGGAAATGACTGTGCAGGAAGATCTTTGCAGAGGACAGACGAATGGCAGATGTCAAAGTAGCATCATTAATAAGCTTTGTCATACAGCTGTAGAATTTTCCTGATTTAAAAAAAATCATTAGCAACATGCAGAAACAGATAATACTTGTGTTCTTTCTTGTTAAACTCTTTGTAAATCATCTTTGTTTTGTGCAAAAGATGTTCTGTCTGATAAATCCTCTGCAAAACGGAACCAAAGGGGACAGTCACAGGATACATTTTTTTCAGCGAGCTTCCAAAAATCAACATTAATAAGCTGATATAATCCCAGATGTAAATAGAGTCCGCAGACCTGCAATTTTTCCTCTCTCGGTTGCTGAAAATCTTGTCTGCACTGTCTGAGCTTATCTGGCAAAGTTTATCTTGCGAAGTGATTGTATAAAGAAACCATTATCGCTCCAGTTCCTGTCCAGTGCTACATAGAGCAGCGATGATGAGGTGAGGACTGACACAAGTAGAGCTGCAGTCACTGCTAAGGACAGGAAACATGGAGACATTTGTCTTGTGAATAGTGTGGACATAAGGATGTAAACTGCCTCACCAAGTGGAGGATTATCCTCTCTATCTATACTTTTGTTCCTGTTTCGCTCTTCCTTTCTGTGCCTGTAGCCCACTCTGTGTCATACATTTACATGTTGAGCTGCTTGCAGACACTGTTATCCTCTGCGACATACCTACCACTCAGAAGCTACGGCAGAACAGATGCGGAGGTGGTGCCGTTTGTCTAATTTGCCAGCTCATTTCCACCACTCTTTCTGACGAAGGCAGCCTTTCTTAAGGGAAACAGTTTCCCATTAAAGGTTGATTTAGCAGAAGCCAGAGGAATGATTAAAATTCTGCACAAGCCAAATAGGATGAGTGGGGGGAGTGATTACACCCCTGTGTGTGTTGTGCACATTTATGCTTAAGTAGCGACGTGTTCGAGTGAGTGTTATTGTCTCCCCTGAAGGCATCGCAGGCATCTGTAATATTACTGTAAGTTTACAAGATAAAACTGAATAATGAAGTCAGCAGCAAGCAGAATATTTCCAAATTGTATTTTACTCATTTTATTTTATTTGTCGGATTTCTTATTTCTTTCTTTTTTCTTTCTTTTCAATCTTTCTTTTCTTTTTTCTTTCTCCGTCTCTTCCAGTATTCAAGAACAAAGCAAGACCATTTTTTTTTCTACAATATGAGTGGTTCTTATCAGTTTGAGCTTACTTTAGTTTATGTTCCCATTTACTGTTCCCTTCAGATCTCACTTAGACATCCATATATTCCCTAAAAGCACTCAAAACCTGTTAAGCCCTGGGCCATTTGTTCCTAGTGGGAAACATTTCAGTGTAACACAAAACAATGGATTAGCCGATAGCACAAGCTTCATTTATATAAAACCAAGTTATGATCAGATAATGGCAAAGGTAAGATAAAATTCACAGTCAACAGTTCACAATGGCACCTTTATTTTGCTTTTCTCCTTCAGTGGGTTTTATTGGCAGAAAAATAGTACTTGCACTGTTGGATCTACTTAGTGTTAGCTTAGCGCTGCAAAGTTTGTCACATTGGTCTGTTTTGTAAAATTATTTGTGACATATGCTGGTGACATATGCTCAGTTAGCTTGTTTTAGATTTTTACCCATTAAAATTCCTGTTGTTTGGAGTGTGTTCTGTTGTTGGTTTGGTTGAGCTTTTAGCTGATGTTCTTCTGGTTTTGTGGATGTATAGATTGTGTATATTGCTGCAAGTGTCATGCAGCATTACCGTGGTAACACTGCAGAACTGGTACGGGGCCAACTGGGCTTAAGAGGCTGCAATACACTGATGATATTTCAGAACATGATTTTGTTACTTTTATTTATTGTCACTTAGTGCCATTTATTGCGTAGTCTTCAGCTGTTATTTTGTTGTTTATGCTTATTTGGGAGATATAATTCTATAAACCTTTATTGTATTTTGATATATTTTTCTTTTTATTGTGCTAAAAATAAATAAATGTGTAATAAAATCTTTCTTTCTTTCTTGTCAGAGCGGTCAAGTGCTGTCCTCCAGTATTTCCCCTCCCCTCAGGTTTCATCCCTCTTTCCGTCAACTGGTAAGTACACTTCTGTTCATCTCTTAGATACCGTTCACATATTTTCAGTGTTTGTCATTTCATCCTGTATGTAGCTGTCAGCTCAGAGCCTTGAACTGCAGATTGCCACCATTCTTCTCTTCATGATTGAAACGGGAAGTCATTGTATGAAGTGTGCAAAGCTTATAATTGTAAGGACAGCCTATCTCATACCTTGAAAAAGGTTTAAGTATCTCTTTCATTGGTAGCTTCTCTCTTTGCTTTCAAAAGGGATTTGGATTTATTTGTGTTTGACCTCAGAACCCCCTGGTGGGTTCTGATCAAACCATGCTACAAATGGCTGTTATCACGTTACGGTCCAACACCTGCTGCTTGTTGATTCAATTAAGTGCAACTGAATTAAATGGAAATCACTTCAGTTCTTTAGTGAGTGTACAATACTTCAGAACCATCTGTCTGTACCTGAGGAAGATTCATTTGATCCTGTTATACTGTAGCTGCATCCCGTCTCAACTGTGAAACAGATAAAGAGATAGGAAGACTCTTACTGTCTATTTATGCCTTGCACTGAAGTAACAGACGATGTAATTGAATGAAAAATTTCAAGGATATAATCATCTTTACATTCATGCATAATTACACTAATGCCAAGGCCACCTGTTGCACACTTGTGTTTTAAATTAAAAAAAATGTGCTGTGCAGAGTCTGAGTGTTAGGGCTAGTGGTTTTTGATGCCAGTACTGGTACTCATATGGCTCCTAAACAATTTCTATTTTAACAAAAAGAAAATTATATTATATATGAAGTTAAAATATTATGTTTTATATTTCAGCTCATCTGCATTTTTAGACACACAAAGCAGTTTCATAGCATGTAAATATAAAACTTGATCACTTTAAGCTGTCTATTTCAACTTATATTTCAGCATTCTGTCACTTTTCCATCCAAAGCAGTTTTACAAAATAAAACCTTATTACCACAACATGTTGTCCGTTACCATAACTTGATTAATATAATTGTATAAAAGCCATATGGGCATCCTGCCTGCACTGACACTGATGCGATTTACTCTTTAGATAACTGAAATTTGGTACGGAACACAAAAACATCTTTGCATGCTTGAGAGTATCTAAGCAATTTGGATGTCGCCATAAAGTGTTGAAGTTTGTTACCCAGCCATAGTGTAGTTTTTTTCCTCTGTTTTCCTGCCTAAATACATTGGAAAGGCCTTAATCTGTTAATAGTACAACGGGCACACATTTTAATATTGAGCAGACAGTGCTTTTCACATGCACCCAGCAAAGCAACAACAGAAGCTCTAATGTATAATTCCCGGCTATCTGTTATCGCCAATTACAGGGCTTGTTTACGAGACTCAAGGTACTTGTGGATCTGTTTTTATGGGTGTGCGTGTGTGTGGTCAGGGCTTTTAATGAAGGGGGTAGATGGACTCTGTTTAGAGATGTGTGTTCTCTGGTATGGCCTGGAGCTCATGGTTTGGTTGGGTGGGCTAGAGAGTCCCTCTGTCTCTATAAATACACACTGGGATCCCATTCAGAGGTTGAAATGCGCTTGGATGTGTGTGTCTGGTCCATGTGTGTGCATGCGTCTGCGTGACGCCGCTGCAGCCAGGCGAGCTAGAGGCTATTACTGGCCAGCAAGGTTGCTATGGTGACCAGTGGTGTCAGAGAGGAGCAACATCTGTGGGGTGTTTGTTTGTCAAGCCAGGTTTTTCTCTTTTTGTCTCTGTCCTTTCCTCCCTTCTCGGTCAGCCTCTTGATGGGAAGCATGCCGCCAAAAAACCAGAGTAACGCTGACTACACGAAAAACTCTGCTGAAAAATCTCCAGTCTCTCAACATTAGTGTTTTCAAACACTTGAACGCGGAACCAATTTGGTAATTTGGAACCAAAAGCAGTAATTTCTTGGGCAATAGTTCAGCTGCCTGTGCTCAATCATGCTCACAGTAGGCCCTCAAGCTGTGTCAGTCAGTAGGGACTCGGGGACTCTTTTGGCTGGGTTTATGCCAGTGGAAAGCTCACATTCTGGGGAAGCATTTAACCCCTGCCCCCTTGCTGCTCCCTCTCTGCACAGCACCCTCTCTATATGGACATGTTCTATTTCCACTGCTCCTTCCTCCTGGCTGCCTTATCGGTAGCTCAGCAGGGCACAAATTCTCTTTTAATAGGTACTTATTTGGGCAACAGGAGAAATCCCATATTTTTAAGCAACAGTTACTCCCTCCCTCTTGTCTTCCTGCTGCTCAGCTCTTTTTGACTTACACTGTCAACCTTATATTTATTACTTTTCCCTCTTGATACTTTATCCCTCATTTCCGCGTGTCTTACATACAGCTGTAAGAAAAACAGCCGAAGAGCTGTGACTGAAGCTAGCATTTCAGAAGTGAAAGTGTTGTCTCCAAACTGAGATTTCTTAATGGAACATCTAGAAAAATATGCTCTCAGGAACTTTTTCAGTTTTCGTTATTATCAAGCAATACACAAAACATACTGTTTAGCATGAATGTATAGTAATTCGAGATGAAATCAAATCTTGTCTTGACTTCACATAGGACACAGATCAACAAGACTGTCTGTGAATCTTCTCTATTTTTGACCATGTTTGGGCAAACCTGGCAAAGAGCCCTCTGGAGGGTATGTGTAGCTGGGAAAACCGAACCTTCGACCCCCTAATCTGGTTTAAATGAGACCGTTGCACACGCAGTGCAGTGCAGCACAGAGACTGTGATGTAACAGAGTAATTTTGGGATAATTTGGCATTTTCACTCTGCAGGCATCCCCCCACAAAGGCCAGTTACCTAACGTCCAGCTCCAAATTAACAGGGGTTTGCAGGTTGCCGTTCTTCTTCTACTTTAGTCACCTGCTAGTGAGACATGAATCCATTTATGCCAAGGTTTAACTAGATTATGGTTATGTTGTAGGTCTAGCTCTATCTTCAACCACCTGTGGAAATGTGGTTGTGGGTCATCACACAAAAGGAAAAAAATGTAAGCTATGCCTTCAACAGTGAAAGTTTTAAAGCAAATAGCAATTTAGTATTCATTGTTTAAACAGAGCTATTTCCAAAATTAGAACTTTGACCAAAAATAGAGACAGAATATATATGAAATCTGAAGGCACCACAGAAGCCTTTGAGATGTATCTACACAAGCTGCTCACAGACACACTCCTCATTCATATTCTCCTCTGACGTATGCCCTTTTTTCAGATTTTTTTCTTCCTCTTCTTCCCCACCACAGCATGTCCGCACACTTTTCAATAAAAACTGCAGTGACTTTGAAGTCTTTCTATACCACAGTCTTTCATGTGATGTATCTATTATTAACCAGACATGAATCCAATCTCTCTTTCCATCACATAATGAAAAATGATCTCTTCCATATTCTGTTTGGTGGCTTTACACATATTCATCACCACACAGTGACTCAGCATTTCATATATTTAGACTTAACATTAACTTACGTAGCATATTTGTTATCAGTATTTTCCCCAAACACACCTCTTTAATAAAAGACGGCTATAAAGGGAATGTTACACATAAAGTAAAGGTGTTTGTTTTATTTAGTGGTTTTGTTTTCACTCTGTTGTAATGGGCGCTCCTGTTATGTAAGTCAAAGCCATTGTTCATCCATTTTACTTGTGAACAGTATAATTAGGATACTGATACTGTTAGAAGATGAGTGGGGAGGCTTGGACCACAGATCTGTATCCCAGGCACAGGGTTGGGTTGTGTGTGCTAATGCATCAGCCTGGCCCTTCTCCCTCATTACATTCAGGGAACTCCCTGACTAAGTGGCTTTTTAAACAGACACGCAGACATACACAAATACACACACACACACACACATATGCAATAAAACACGCAGTGCTCTAAATTCCTCTGATTAGACCGCTGATGACCTAGGGGTAGCCCTTAGACCTCTCACACCTCCTTCCTTGTCTTCCTCTGAGGGGCCTCAGTGTTTCCTCAGCAAGGGTCGTTATTGGCCCTCAGGTGACTACACTCTGTGTGTGTCTGAGACACACAATGACACACAGACTCATTAATATCCACCATTTGGCAAAGGCTTTGGGCTATCATTTATTAGGTGAATGCTCCGTCCATTAGGCCATGTGTTAAATTCTTTGTATAACTCAATTTGGCAGACCTTAGATCTGGATGGCTAAATATAGAACTCTGAGCATGTGTATGTACATGTGTGTCCCGGTGTGTGTGTGTGTGTGTGTGTTTTATGGACTCGTATGTATTTTATGTTTAGGGTGCTTTACATGACAGGCCATGCATTTTAGTGATTTTTTTTTTAGCCTACTACTATATTTCAGTGCAGTGTACTACTATATGTATTTCCACGCTTGTGTAATGTTATGTTTTATGTTGTGTGTGTGTGTGTGTGTGTG
>JAPQRQ010000017.1:9710227-9762332 GCA_037367365.1 Apogon talboti
AGTGCAGTGTACTACTATATGTATTTCCACGCTTGTGTAATGTTATGTTTTATGTTGTGTGTGTGTGTGTGTGTGTGATGGTGCTTGTCTGTACACATGTGTGCGTTCAGGAGTCTGTAGTTTCCATGCCTTGCTCAAGTTTATTATGTAACCCAGGACCTAGGAGCATGAGCGAGCAGGGTGATCCTCAACTATAAAAGGCAAAGGAAAGGGTGGAAGAGGGTCATTTGGCTTGGAAAAAGACATTCTTCCCTTCGACAGTGTAATACTTCCTTAGCCACAGTCCCAGAGAAACAAATGGTGGTTGCACATTTTTGTAAGCGCGGCCCAAGAAAAGCATATCTCGCCTGGTTGACATCTGAGTTTCCCTTCTCTCTGTTCACTGGGAAAAGTATATTTTATATCCCCAACAGTAGACACAGCGGCCAATTTTTGCGTGATCAGAAACTCACTCATTAATCGACATAGGTTATCATTTTTAGGCAGATTTTTAAAGCTTTATTTCTTGGGCGCATACACATGAACAATAGGACAGTTCCCTACACGGATAGCTAAATACTATATGTTTTTTGTCCTGCATTGGCCGGTTGTTGTTTTAAAATTTAAGCCCTGTCCCCTCAATGTCAGTCTTAATGAGACACGGGTCAAATACTAAAAAGAGTACACATCCAGTCAATGACTCCCAAAGGTGATTTCTGTCTTTTTAGGGAGATTTCACCAGGCTGATTTGTATGCAAGTTGTCATCTTTCTGATCAGTTTGTTTTTAATAAGCTACTTGATGACATGAAGTGACAATAGCTGTCAAGACACTGTCAGACGGGAGGAATGAAACAAATCAGATGGTTGGCCAGCAGGCAGACGCCACATTCCCATCTGTGGCTTTACTGTGCATACTCTGGCTGCAAAACATGAGGCAGAAGCAACACAACAACTCCCATTACCACAGTCCATGCTGTAAAACTCATATCCGGGTCCAAACAGTCAACAGTGATTAAGCCTGTATGCTTATTTACTGTAACTTCTTTGTTTAATGAGGCACCAGTTAGTTTTCAGAAAGGCCTAAGTTCATTTATTTAATTTTGGTACAGTGATGAGTAGTCTGTGCTTTACCTGCAATAGATCGCGATATACAAGGACCCGTTTAGGAGATGGACACAGCACAATTATTACTCAGTAAAAGCATGAAAATAATCTGAATATAGTGTATAATAATACTCCAACTGATTTATTCTTTTAGTTGATCCTTATAAGTGTCTAAAGGACTGTTTAAGCTCCTGATCCATTTATAGCTGTGCTTTGTCCATCTCCTAAATCATCAGTTTATTCATTGTCTCCTGAACTTGGAATCACAAGCCACTTTTACACAGAGATCCCAGAAAAAAGGTGAGATGGTGATCCCACCTTTTTGCCACCATTGACTGATTTACACAGCCAAGCCAAAAGAGTAACAGAGGTGAGACAGCCTAGACTTTTACACAGTGGACCTGCATTCCAGAATCGAAGGGGCGGTGGTGCAGCGTATAGTGTGACATATAACTTGCGCATCGGAAATACCCGGAACATAGCGGTGTTGGCTCTCAAAACAACATCTTCTTCGCTAACTTCTCCAGAGTCGGCCCGCCTTTCACGGTTCCACAAATGTTTGCATGGATAGAGTCCTCCGCCCTAAGTGACAACACCTCACGGATCTCGGCATCTCCCCAGTTCGACATCTTTCGATGCGTTGATATGTTTGTTACTGTACATGGCCCACACTGATTTTTAAATCCCCCCAGAGTGGGGGTCGCACACACAATACGTCATCAAAATGTCACACCTTGGTTGTGGAACAACAGGTGTTCCTTTTACATAGCGTTCCAGAATCATGATTCCACCTTTATCACTGCTCTGTTACTACCTCCAGAGGTGTTACAGAGGTGGGACCAAATGATCCCACCATTTCCTTTACACAGACGTCGTTCTGGAATAAAGGAGAAATATTTCCGGAACAGAAGTGCTGTGTAAAAGGGGCTACAGATATATGGCTAACACCAGAAACATGAAGTGTGAAGATGTGAAAGGCCCCAAAAAAAGCCTTATTCTATTTGAAGGGAATCTGTAAAGATCAAGTTTGCGAGATGAAGTGGCAACCAACATTATTTAGCTAACATGCTAACAGACTTTGCACATCAACTTCATCTATTTCCTTTGCTCTTTATCATCACATGTAAAGTGGTAGAACAACTAGATATGGTTATGAAGTCAGGAAGACACTACTGCAGCAAAGAAATGAACAGAGGAGGATCTGAAACAGGAAATGATGTTTCTTAGGTGAAGCAACAGTGCAGTGTGCATCTTTATATACAGTCTATGGTAGAAAACTTCTTAAAAAAATACTATACAAAACAGCTATTGTTCTTCCCAGCTGTTAAAGAAGCTGCCCCGTTTTTGATTGCTTTTCCAGTCGTAGTGTCGTCAAATACACTCCTGTTATTGACTTACAGCTTAGAGTGCTAAAGAACTAATACTTAAACATATATGGGCAGAGAAATACAGTAACACAAACTTGTAGTAGAAACAAATACAGGCGTGGAAAAGACAAACAGACTCATACGCAGACATAGACATTGACAGTCACACAAAGTCGCACACACTGCTGGAGGGCCCACAGAAACCTCAGCTGACACTCCACAGTCGGCGAACAGAGAGAACAAATGTGGATCAATTGAAACTAGCAAAAAGGGAATTTCTGAGAATTGCAGTAGGTGGTGTCGCCTTTCATCTTCTCCACTCATTCTTCTCTACTACTCTGTTGTTGGGCTTTTGCTCAGTCAAAATGTTGCACTTACAGAAATTGTTCGCCGTACGTTGACATTTGGCGTAGTAACATATAGCCCACAAGCTGGCATAATACAACACATCTGGCATATTGCAGAGTAGGAAGATGGAGGATAACTAGTGAAGCCAGAAATCTTATATAAGTGCACGCATACAGGATCTCCATTCTCGTTAATGTGAGTACATATTTACTTAGTCATCACGGCCCCCTTCACACCACTGTGCTATTCAGTGATTATTAAATGAATGTGAAAACAGACGGCCGCAATAGCAACATGGATTTTGCTGCCATATGTGCTGTTTGCTCAGAGAACAGAGGTCTTCTTAGTGTAATAAAAACACTGTACTCCTCGCTAACAGCACTCATTGGATTAAAGACTACTTTTATCTAGTGTAAACAGTAGCGTTTCTTGTGCTGTTCTGTCTTGCAGCATGAGTGGTTTGTGCCAATGTGTGCAGCAGAGTATAGGCGAACATAAACCCCAGCACTAACCGGATTCTGTCCAATATAACAGAGTTTAATCTAATTCATTGTAATGCAATCAAAACCTGCCACCACTAGAATGTTTTAGTTTGTCTGTGATCTTGAATCAATACCACCTCAAAGCAGCAACCTGTTGAAGTTTGCCTCCAGGATTTTCTGCATGCACGTCTTTTTTTTATGTATCCTGGTTAAAGGTTGTCCTACCGGAGGTCATAGCATACACTGTTTAACTAAAGCATTAGAACTGCGCTGTGCTCTTTTCTCTGTTGTCTCACTCGTGCTTTTACTCTCACAAGCAGTGCAGATGTGAACACAAAATCATTAACACCTGTGATGCAATCAGAAAGCCATGTGGCAAACACAACCTGTCAGATGCGTGCAGAGTTTTTGTTTGACTTTAATCCAAAAGATGTCACAGTGTACGATGCTGTGTTTGTCATCTTTGTTTTTTGTTCTTCATCCTCTGCCCCTGCTCATCCTGCTCAGTGATGTAACCCTGCAGGTGTGTATCTGCAGACTATTTTTGGTGTTTTTAGGCTTTATTTGGATAGCTACTGTGAAAATAGACTGGAAAGGCAGAGGGAGGGAGGGAAGGAGGGAGGGGATGATAACCAGCAAAGGGCCCAGACTGGATTTGAACTGTGGTACATTGTAGATGCTCGAGCAGGTGGGGCATTCAAGCATGTGGAAATTCCCGTTATTCCTATTATTACTTTATCAGATAATATATAAGTTTAGAACAGTATGTAGTCAATACATGATAAGTGATACATGAGTCAGCCTCCATCATTATTTGGTTAAAAATGAGTTAGACACAAGGGCACAGCAGTTTTAATCACTAACTGTGACTCATACAGGCAAAACCTCATTCCTTGTAAAGAAACCAAAAAAAAAAAACACAACACAGTAGGTAATTGTCTGAGCTGCCAAACAAACAGATAAAGGTCCACGTCTTTGGCAATCTGACATTTCTGGGGTTTAAACATGATGGGCATAGGCAACTTGCTCTTTGTGGCAGTGGGTTTGTTTTGGATGGTAGAGACTCAGTGTAAGTGAGGTGGTAGGTGTGTGTGTGTGTCCTAAGATGGTTCCAGCCTCAAGGGCTCCTCTGACCTAATAGTGAGAGGAAGATAGATGGTATTGTTTAGAGAGTGGTACGTTAAGAAATGGAGTAGAGGTCCACACAGGCCTAGCCCACGTCCTCCTATGTATTCTTGCATGGATGCACACAAGGGTGCAGTGTATAATGGACACACGTTTACTATTGTTACTTGTGTTGTTATCAGCTGTTATCAGTTTCTCTTGTGCTCTTGGTGCTTTCTGTAAGTAAAGGTAAGACCTGTGGTATGTGCTGTCACTTCTGTCTCAGCTGCAAGGCATAGTGAATATCCCAGACAAACAGATAAGAGGTCATAATGACACTTTTGTCATATGTTGCGCTTTACATTAGGGTCAGGTCAAGTGGTGACACGGTTACATGTTTTGTGTTCAGTGACCTCTAACTTTGTACATATATAACCTATGTCAACATGTGTTACATATTTCAGTAGGTATTTGTAAGTACTTAAACATAGAAAGGATGATGATTGCATAAAATAAAATTTTCGACCGAAAATATTTTACAATGTGCTCGGTGACACGGTTACATCAAAATGTCACTGATTTTGACAAGGTTTACACCAAAATGCTTAACATGCGATTCCCACAGGAAAGTTACTTAAATTTGCCCATGACGTGTTAAATAACATATTAAGCTACACTGATGTCAAAATGTTGGAAAATATATTGGAAACTTTTGGACTTATTGACACAGATTTAAAGTTACATGGTGTCAATGGGCATAGTGACATGGTTTCAATTCTTGATCCTATTATGATTTAAAGGCCAATGTCCTTACATCATAGAAAACAAATGAAATATTTTCTAAAAAACAAGTGAAATATTTTTAATACAACCATGCATTATACATCACAGTTATTTTATATACAGAATATTTACATAATTGTCACATGTTAGCAACTTAACCCAGTCATAGATGTACGTGTTCCCTTGACCTGACCCATTAGGGACCAGGCAGCAACATGTACAACATGCATTACACTAAACACTACAAATACCGAAACAGCAGAATGAGAGAATAAAATAAGAGCCAAAGTAATGTCCACATTGTTTACCCTGGTTTATAGTGGTGGTGAGGGTGTGGAGCACTGCAGTGCAACAGCTTGAAAAATCCAACTTTCTCACTGTGTATGTGCATCAACGTTAGCTGGTACCTTGAAGAGACTACCTTACCTGACCCTTTTATCTTCCAAGGACATGAAACAAATGAAAACTCAGTACACATTCACACATCAGTGAGGATGGCAGCATGAAGATGTGTTTACAGTATTTACAGCAGAATGGACATGAATACAGAATCAGAGCAACATTATGAACTAATGAATTTACACAGCAAAATAGTAAGTATCCAGTTTTTAACAAGTGCACCATCAAAGAAGAAACCAAAACAAAAACATGTGAACATTAATGTTTTTGAGTAGTATTTGAAAGCCTTTTTCTGTTTAAGTCGATCCTTTTACTGTTGAATGGAGCATGGTGTTGCGTTCTTGTACTCATTTTGACAATGGCACGGATAATCTGCTCAATGTGTGCGTCAGTCAAGTGATGAGTAACATGTAGGGATGGGAATTGATAAGAATTTAACGATTCCGGTTCCATTATCGATTTTGCTTATCAATCTGATTCCTTATCAATTCTCTTATCGATTCTCATTGGGTGAGGGAATAAAAGAGCACAAACGGGTTTGTTTGCATTAACTGTCTTTTGCATTTTCATCTCTGGACAGAAAATATAACATAACAGTATGTACCAATAATAATAACAGATGACCCCGGGCCGGTGGTGGCAATCAGGAATGTTAAGGGGGCACATCCCGGTGACGGAAGCAGTGACGGAAGCAGTGACGGGGGGGGCGGGGACCATACGAATTGGAAGTCTCTGTTACAAAGCAGTTGTCGTGTCATCTTAACAGGAGAGAATTATCCATCCAGACCCAAATACTGTATATAAGTTCACCAGTTGTCAGATTCCTCATTGATAGGACAACTATGAGACTATTTCTACTTTGACAGAACTTAAATGAAGACATAATGTACATATATAGGGCTTTGCAAAAGTATCTATCCCCCTTGAACTTTTCCGCATTTTGTCACTTTACAACCATAAACCTAAATGTATTTTATTGGAATTTATATGATAAACCAACACAAAGTAGTGCATAATTGTGAAGTGGACAGAAAATTATACATTTTTTACAAATGAAAACTAGAAGTGTGTACATATACATTCAGATCAGTCAAGACAGGTTAACTATTCATTACTATTCAAAATCAAATCAAATTTTATTTATATAATGCCAAATCATAACAAAAGTTATCTCGCGACACTTTACAGATAGAGCTGGTCAAAACCAGACAGACTCTCAAGCCAATTTACAGAAATCTCTCTTGCTGTAATGTTTTGGTTTTCACACTAGCACAGATAAAGAGCCTGTAGTCTGAAATTATGGGAGTCATAGGTCTGTGAGTGTATGTTTGTGTTAAGATACATCCTTATGTATTTAACTTTTACAGACATAAATCTAACCAAAAGCATGCTGCTTTGCCAGTCTTAACATTAGTTTTTCTTTTGTTATATGATAAATTCTGTTGTTTCTCTTCAGGAAAGTAAGGCTGCAGTATATAATATGTACAAAAGTAAAGTAAATAATGAGTAGTCTGACATAGAGGGTTTTTTAGAAACAGGCCATACATGGTCAAACAGTGAGATCCAGGGGAATCATGATCGAGACGCACGATGGAGCCCATCATATACTGCGTAACATTTACTGAATCTCATATGCTAACTCCAACCAGCTGGTTTAGATTGACTCTGACGCCAGGAAAAGAATATGTGTTTTCCTACAAAACATGAGGATTGAAAATAAATATGTTCAAGTAGAATATGAATACTTTACATTTTGTTCAGATCAGCTGTATGACAGCTCAGACCTGTTACAGCTGGTTAGAGTCAGTAGTAGAAGCATTTGTGTAGTAGTTAAGTTCCATTAATGAATAATTGATTGACATCAAACTATTCAGGCTATTTCACATTTCCAAGAACCAGATGAATAACTTTCTTGGTTTATCAGGAAAGGTGGGAAAAAAAATAGAAAATGAAATTCCTGTTAACCTGTGACTGAACATTGATAATTATGAATGAATGCAGAGGCGTATGACTTTAACAGCCCATTTGCAATGAATGAATATTTCTGTGCTGCGTCTTTGAGCTCAGATGGGTTTGATGGAGCCACATTTTAAATGAATGCATGATGACGTTAACAGCAAAAACATCAGGTGATGATTTGTTCTCGGAGATCAAATGAGGCATAAAAAAACAGCCTGACTAAAAAGGGTTGCCCCCTCCTCCCACCCCTTGTTTTTTTCACCTGATTTGACAGAGCTATAAAATGCTGGATCCCTTTATTTAATACCTATTCCGCAGCAGTCGTGCTGCGAGCCACGTCACATGTGGCTCTGTGTGTTGTTCACTTGTGTCCATTTGAGTGTGTCTCCAGTCAACTCTTCCACCACTGGCTGACTGATAGCCTAATTTTAGTTTATGAGGTGTGGGACCGCTGGGTGTTACCCTAGCTGCCATTTTAGATGAGGAGGCTGGGAACAGCGTGCCTCACGGGGCTCCTATCTGTCGTAATTATCTCATTGTCAGGGGTTGGACAGGGGGCTCGGACCTCGCTCACTTCCTTCAGCTTCCCTTGGCTCCTCACGTGCACATTCACACGTCCAGAAGCTCAGAGGCCCGATGTGCACGCTGGCATGGCCTTACAGAACCTTGGCGTGCTGCGCTGCAATTGGACAGACTTCATCCCACAGAGGAAGATGTTATCTAATGCATACTGTTGAGAGTGGCAAGATCTAGGCTAACATCAGACAGGACAGCACAACCCAATTAGTCCAGATTATATAGGTGATTTGTTGTATCAGATTCACAGGAATTTTACAAGTATGTAATATTTATTCAGAGACATGATATTATTAAATAAACTGGCTTGGGTGTAGTCTGTTTACTGTAGATTTCCTCTTATGCACTCTTGTATGTTTTAACTCTACAGGTAGTGAACATGTATGCATGCTTTGCTCTGCCAGAGGTTTAATTTCTGTTTGTGCATCATTAAGTGTATTTAGTTGGCCTGCCTGATGCCTGTAGCAGTATGGGACCCAAAATGAGCTGATAATCTACAAATGAATTGAGTTAGTTGAGTAGAGTTGGTCCTATGTTTTAACAGAAAATAAATGAATCACATACTGTAGCTCTAATTGAAAGTTTTTATGTGCTAGTGTCACTGTATTGTAACGTGTCATATCACCTGTTGCTAAATGTCTGCCCGTCCGTCAGTAGGATTGGACAAAAAAGCTAAAACAATAATTGGCATGACACTTTGAGGATTGGTAAGGCATGGACAAACAGATTCAATTCTACATCCGTAAATAGGGCTGATGTTTTTTACCTTAACACTGCAGTACCACAGGGTAACTCAGTAAGGTAAGAGTTGTGTTAAAAAAAATTCACCAAAGACATACAAGCAAAGAAATTAAACTGGATTTTGGTTTGGAACAGACTGTTTGTCCACTTGTCCAACATGTCAGAGAAGTAGCTCTGTTGCTATGTCTGTTACTTTGATATAAAGTGAAACCATATTATAATTTGTACCTCAAAGTAAGCTCTTTTAAATACTGTACCAGCTGAGACCAAATTATGGATTAGAACTTAATATTAAACAGTTGAACCAGTGCATTTCCAGTGTAGTGTCTGGAGAGATGTTCTTTTTGGTGTAAGAGATGTTCATGGGGAAGAATGTCGTGGTATTAAAATGACTGAAATCTCACCAAAGGAAACAGCATGTAAAAAGATGTGTCTTTGCCAACACCTGCCATTCCCAGGCTGTAGCTGCAGTTTCAAGGTTCTACTGACAACACACAGATAGCTGGAGGAAGCAAAACCACAATTCAGTAATATTCACCCTTATTCCAGCAACTAGACTGATTTGGTCAGTTACTGTAACCACTGACAAAAAATAGGAGAACATAAGTCATTATTTATGGTTTGTTTGTGGTTTAACGTGATATCACACACACACACACACACACAGTTCCCTGTTTTATCTGTTGTTGGGACACATGAAGTATCACCACAGGAAAAAAAATTGACATTTCAAAGTTTTGATCCATTACTCAGCTTGGACACTAAGATGTGAGCATTGTCTTCATTTGGTTAGAATTATGTCTTCTCATTTTCTGGTGGGTCCGGCCTCCATATTAAGAGGAAATGTGTCTATTGATGAACCGAGGGGTGGGTTGAGATTAGATGTCATCCACTGCTGTATAACTGTCAAGTCCTTCTAAATCACTGTTTTCTTCAACTACTCCAAATCCTTGCTTCATCTGCGTTTGTCATGCCAGCTGTGAACTACAGCCCACCCGGCCAGCATTTTTCTGTTGATGTTGTCTCTGATCCGTGTTCCCCACATCAAAAGCAGACATCCCCTCCCACCCCTACTCTGTCCCCCTGCCTCTCCATCCAGCCTCTGTCACACACAGCTGTTCCACTCATCCATCTCTCTCTGCCCACCACTGCTCTGTTTTATCTCCACTCTTCTCATGTTGCTCCGTCCTCCTGTCTTTCATCTCTCCGTCCCATCGTTCTGTCTCTCACCTCTTCCTGCCTCACGTCGAGCTCTTACTTATGGTTCGCTGCCACTATTTTCTTATCTGTCTGTTTATCTGCTCATTTTTCTGTCCTTTTGCTTTACTCTGTCGGACACTTGCTTCTGGTAGTTCCTGTTTTTTTTCCATATCTGGTCAGCCTCTCCCTCTTTATCATCTCCCAACACCCAGTTTCACTCTTTGTCGTAAAATGGGTGGTTTCTCCACTGTCTGCAGGCAGAATTCACACAAACACCTATACTGCACCTTCATTTTGCCTTATGGATTATACAGTATCTATTGATGTGTAATTGTTACACAGAGGTGCAGTGCTATAGGCTGAAAGACTAATCAAATCCCACCGTTGAGTATTCCCATAATGGTTTAATAAGTGGTTTAGCTCTTAGACTATACATAGTGTGTCACGTTCTCAAGTGTGCTTCTCCTTCTCACTTTTGCCTGACACATTTCAGGCTGACGTAAGAGAAGCCTATATTTGGGTGGTTTCATCGACAATATTACCGTTTCCTGTCACGACCCCCTCCCCTTCCTGAGCCGCAAAGCTTACGTGACGATACACGTGCAGGTGTGTCACATGAATCGGGCCTGACTCGCATCTCGCATTTGACGAGGAGGAGAACGGCGCACATCCAGTCCGTTTCAGGCCAAATGTGAGAAAACTAGAAGACTTAATGGAAAATTCCACCCTCGGATTCTCTTTATCCGCCGCAGATGCTCAACCCGCATCGTTCAGTCCCACCTGGGGGTAATGAAGGGATACGGCCGCCAGTTTCCCTCAACCTGACCTTTCTGCATATATTTCACTGCTTCGACTGCATTCTGGTGCATCAAGAAACAAGCATCTCTAAAACTGATACAGTATTACTGCAGGAGAAGGGTTGTTTTACCATAAGTAAATATATAAATGTAATGGTATAGATTATTATGAAACTACTGCAACACAATCACCATTAAATCCACTTCATGTAAAGTCAAAGAAATCTGATGGTACTCATGATCACCACTTAACAACCCAGTATTGTCTGTGTTTGCTCAAATATCCCACTGAATTACTGTGGTATGCTCAATTTGTATTACAGTAGTCATGTGTTGAAAGAGGCTGTGGAGGAGGGTTGTTCAGAGGGTCGAGAAAAACTTGGAAAAACTTGTTTCTGTGGGTTGCTAGCGACTGCTTAATGAAGTTATTTTATGGCTGTGATGATGTGATTTAATTCCATTTCAGTGAATCTTAGTAAAATTTAGTTTTTATGTGAATTTGTAATTTTTTTTCAACACTTTTTTTTTTTAAAAGATAAGCTGCTAGGATTAGTGTCAAATAAGTGTTGGTGAGGATCATTCAGTGAAAATGGGTAAAAACTCAGTGTATGATGTGAAGTGTTTAACAAAATCCAGTGTTTGAGTAAAATGAAGGAGGATTAAAGTGTGTCTCCTGTAATAAGTATCTGCTCGTGTCCTGTTTACATAGTCCTATTCTACAGCAGGGAATATTTTGGGATGAGTCTCTGGAGATGCAGGCACTAAGGCAAATTCAGCATCTCTGGTTCTACAGCAAGAATTATGTGTTCTCGCAGTATGTGATCATCACATTTGGAGTTACAGGTGTTTTGCTTATTTTGTCTTTTAACTTGTTCCTCTTCTGTTTCAGGTTTGTGAGCAGCCATGACGAAGTCCTACGAGTTCAACTGGCAGAAGCACCTGCCTGAGTTCATGCAGGAAGGCGCCTCCTTCGACAGGTTCGATGAGGTAAGAATGAGGAAATTCTACTCTCTAGGGTTTTAATAGAGTAAATCATTAAAAAAACATATGTGTGATGTCAAAGAACGCTTAGATGCAGTTAAAATCCAGCTTTGTTAGCTTTTCCATCATTGTGGGCTGAGTAAGATACTTAGCAGCCTTGTTGATACCGACATTGGTTATTTGCACTGTCGTATTATCATCCTTCACCTTAATGACCATCCCGGGGTCAATCATTAGTGCGTACACACATAACGGCGCAGAAGCGTCTCCTTTATAACCTGGGACGTCATCGTTGTAGTCAGAGCTCTTGCTGTAGGCAGACCACATTGATCAGGCTCATTAAGAAGCCTCAGCGTGGCGGCGGGTTGTCTGCAACACATCCACTGAGGATTTTATCCAGCACACTGAAAAGATTATCTCTGTGCTGCTGTCTCATTCAGCATGTCATTTGTTTCTGCACTGAATTATTATGTCAAAGGTGCAAGTCGGAAAAAGTTAAGAAATCAGGATTATCAGGACAAAATAATAATGGGGAAAAAGAAGAGCAAGTTTTTTTTAGTACAGCTTTTTTAAACAATTACATAAAGTATAAAAAAACTGAGTCACTGAGGGAAACAGAAACATCATCTGTTGATAATATTTATGTCGTCACCATCAGTGTATGTGTGTGTGTGTGTACGACCCTGTCTATCTCCTGTCTTTTGCCCGTTTCATCTTATTAACTTAATCAGGACAGTTAGCTAGGACATTTGCCGAGCAAAGGCAAAGTGTGTCACACACACACGCGAGTACAAAGGCATACACGCACCCTTGCACACATTAGGAAATCCCCTCAGTCCTCCGTTTATTTGGGCAGTAGTGAGGGGAGGAGGATCCCTCTTAGGCAGAGAAGAAAACTTGAAAGAGCGCAGGGAAAAGCATCACTGAATCCACAGCCATGTCAAAGTGAGCCATGAAACTGGGCCGGCGCGCCTCTGAAGAAAGTCCTCAGTGTGTTGCTGCTATGAATATGAGCCAAGCTGAGGCAGGACAGGGTGAGGACTGGCCTGGATGGTAACAAGGACGACCTGTCTCAGTTACCTTGTGTGTTGACACAATTATCACAGCTGAAAATTATGATATCCAGATGGAGCTCACCCCCTTCCCTGTTACTGCTGCTGCATTTAGTCATTACTGACATTTATGATTCTATTTAGTGATATACCCTTCCTTTTTATCAGAGTAATATGACAATATTTTTTCTGAATAAAGACAGTCCTCGAAGGTTCATCAGTCAAAAAAAGCTGAAAACATAGTCGTTTATTTACCATACAATTTACCGTATAATAAACTAGGTTACTCATTCTTGCCCCATAAAAGTTGTCATGACATGTCCCCACTTTTTAATGAATAGTTTCTCATTGTTCGGTGTATTTGTCGATGAGTAAGTACATTGCTGTTGCTCTATAAATTCCAGTCCAACGGTGTCAGCTAACAGACGTAGCCTTGCTCTTCATTTGTCCTTCTCATATGGACCTTACACACAAAACAGCATGGATTCATTTTTTTTCTCAAAAAAAAAAAAGATCTCCTGTCACTGAGACCCTGCTGACTGACAGATGGTAGAGACAGGTAATGTGCATGTGTGTTAGATTTCAGGGAAACATGATTACTACATGCCCTGCCTCGGTTCTACATGTCAGTATCCAGTTAAAGCACAGTATGTGATATTAAATAATTCTAGGATTTTTTGTCAGTTGTTAAAATACTGCAGAATCAGTTTGGCTGCTTTCTTTCTTTCTTTTATATTTCATTTATTCTGTTTGCCCATATAGTCTTAACTGTTATATCAGTAGCTGTTTGCTGGTTGTCCATTTACTCTTTCCTGAAATTTACCCAAACTACATTAAGGCTTTGAAGATCAAATAGATTTGAGAGAGTCCATTCTTTTGTCCTGCTTGTTTTTAGTTGAGTTTCTAGACGCAGTGAGAGGTTAAAGAGATGCTCTGTTCTAATAGCCAGAGGGCTTGTGCATCTCAGTGTGTGTTTTGTTCTTTCATTGTCTCACTGATTAGAAATCTGTCACTTAAAATGTGGCTGAAGTTTGGTTTCCATGGGGACTGAACATCCCTCATATCGACAGACAGTTGATTAAGAAAGAAAAATAGGCTGAAATTATGTTGGAGTGCAATCACAGTGGGGGAAAAAAACCTAAGCAAACAGAGAACATTATAATATATTTCCTATAGATTTCCAATAACTAATCACTTTTTCTCTCAGAGGGAGAGATTTTGTAGATGAGTTTGACCTCTGACCTTTACACCCCAGGATCTGTCAACTGGTGCAAAGAGATCCTCTCTTAATAGTCGTTGTAATCACCGCAGGGCTTGTGTGTTTCCCTCTGTCAGCTTCTCACTGATGAGAAATCAATCACTTAATATTTGGCTGATGTTTGGTTTCCATGGGGACTGGAAACATCCTCATATCGACAGCTGATAAATGAAGAACAAATGGCAAGACCGAAATTGTGCTGGGGTATGTACACAATAAAGAGACCACGGATAATACACACAAAAAGGACAGTGGATGCTGGTTTTCTGTTATTTACCGTCAAGCGCCAGTTGGTTAGAGGAGACAGGGTGGCATGACATGCAGTGCTTCCTGTTTTCCTCACTGAACCGATGCCTCATGTTGATCTGACTTGTAAAACGCTGGAGGGCATGTGCATGGATGTGTGAGTTGTTTGAATGGTGGGAGTGAATATTTGATGGGCCTTCATGTGGACGCCAACAAAGCAAGACTGTAGTTTTCCTCCTAAAGGTGGTTAAAGATCACACATGAATCAATTATATGGTTTTGTGTTTTTTGCATAATTGCACAAAAGCGAGTGTAAAATACTGATAAGATGCACACATACTGAACTGCATTTGCTCCAATACACAGGAACGTACGTCCTGGTGTGGAGTGGACGCTGGAAGACCATAGACACATTTTTTCGTCTCCACACAGAAACATTCAGACATGCCGCTAATTGTTCTTTTTCACATGAAAGCACAGAGCATTCCCATAAACCTTTTAGCTTTACAGGAACAAACTGTCTGATAGTCTGCTGTATGTTCCTAACAGTCGGGCCTCATTTAGAACCATCCCTTTCACCAATTTTGGCTTTAATATGTGCGACTGAAGCCTGTGTCAGTTGGGTCCAATTCAGATAAAAGCGAGTCAAGCTTTTAACTGCATTAATAGCAGTCTCACTGTTTCCTAAATGGAAATAGGATTGTTCTGTAGGCTTTTATGGTGGTTTAAGATGACAGGATAGGACAGTAAGAAGAACAGCCAAATAACCTGCCAACTCGGCCCTATTTGCAGCAGTGTATCTCATGGCAGCAACATCCTGAAATAATAAATTATATGTGGGTGTGTGTGTCACACTGTTCCCCACTGCTAATATTAGACTTGGACTGACCCAGCAACCATCTCTTATTCTCTCTTATGTTTCGTCCTTCTCACATGTGTGATTTGAGTCAGACACAAAAAAATGTACCCTCTGACACTGTCATTTATCACCGCAATCACAGCCTCCAGCAGCTGATTGAATTTAGTGAAAAAAAAAATGTTTGGGTAAGATAAGTTGACCAATTTTCTGCTTCGACACTCCCGATAGCCGAATACAGGTTACAGCATGTACGCTCTTAATTGTGTGTGCATTAGCCACATAGTAGCAGGAACGCAACGCTTCTGGATCCCACTCGCACACGTACACACAAACACATCTCATCTTGGTTCATCCCTCGTCTCCAAAGCACAACACCGTGTTCCAGCCATATGATGTTTGCATTTAACAGTTCACAGAGTAGCAGTCACATTTATCTCACTTTGTGTTTGCCTTAGCAATAGGCTTCATCTCCTCTGCTTCCAACTGGTGTGTATGCACTAAATCTATTTGCACATACTTTGTGTGTGCATGTGTGTGTCAGGTACATCTTTGAAAATGAATTAGTTCTACTTCTGTTTGTCTAGTTGCATAAGGGTTGTGTGTGTGTCAAACAGGTTGGCTGTTTAATCTCTTGCCATGTCAAAATGTCAAATAAAGTCCTATGACTGATGAAGCCCCCCACCCCCCATTTATAAAAAAATAAATAAAAAATCTGTTTTCCCTTTTTCAGGACCCATACCTCTTTGAGACCAACTGTCAGATGAAGGTGGATGAGTATGGCTTTTTCATCACCTGGAAGAGTGAGGGGAAGGTAATAACACCATGGATGATTTTTTTTTTTGTATTCTTGTCTGTCAGGGTTCTTTCTGGTGGGGTAAAATGGAATCTAACCAGCGATAATAATAAGCAATCAAGAGGTCAAGAGGTATTTCTCTGACAAAGACTTCCATTGTTCCATGTAAATATGTAAACGGCTTGGCTGAGTGCGCACAACACGTAACACTGTCAGTTCAGGAGAGATGTCCACTGGCCTTTTTTAACAGCATTCAATACCTCATGTTGGTCTTTGCTGCATTACACATAGGAAAAAATACATGTATTGTAACTCTGTAAAATTTTAAAGTAAAATGCTGGTCTTTTATGTAACTGCAAATCCTGTATGTTTGTATTGACCATTTTCATGTGTCAAAGAATAAAGGTTCTATTTAGTTATAAGTGGAATAGGTTTTACCGATGCTAAAATGAATCATATTATCAGGATCCAACTGCCTCATCTAGAAACAAAAACAAAAAACACCATCATCCATACGTGCTATCTGCATAGTCTGTGTTTTACTGCGAGGCTGTAGACTGTTTATGTGGAAATTAAACTCATGAATCCAATGACTATCATAACAGTTATTCTGTTGTCAGTATCTCATGAAATAAAAACTGACAGAGGAAGATGTGGAGATGTGTTTGGGTCATAATGACCTGCACCTCTAACTTTATCCTGTGGTGCTGCTGCTGCGTCGAGTATTAGAAATAATTGTGAAAATCACAAATAAAATGCAGTGTGACACGTGTCTTGTTTTCTCCCTCCTTCCTCCGTCTCCACCTGCCATCTTCCACCGGTTTTCTTCCTTCTTTCGGTGCTTCCCCTCCTGCAGGAAGGCCAGGTCCTCGAGTGTTCCCTCATCAACAGCATTCGTGTCGGTGCCGTCCCAAAGGTGAGCCCTCAGGAAAAACAATTTCCTGGCTTCTTCTACTGCACCAGTCACACTCTCTGCCCACCACACCTCTAGTGCTCGCACACTGACAGTTGGAGTAAAATCTGTAGAGACTACCACGTCAGGCACATTATTCACGCTTTAATTAGCCCAGGCCACAGCAGTGTATTCTATCGATTGACTGATCTGGTATTCTCCTGAGTTCTCGTTGCTGAGCTTTTCTTTCATACGTCTGATTCATCAGCGGCACTTAAAGAACATAAACATGAAATATTGAACTCATCAATATTTATACAACGCTAGGTGGTTGGGTTTAGCCACAGATTGTATCTGAAACTTTGTTGTGTAGCACTGGCTTCTGCTTTTGACCCAGAGAGGTATGATAAAAAACTGCTTCCAGGTCTATTATGATGGGCTGCCACAGAGCTAGTGGGTTAAGAGGTTCACACTGTGGAATGAAAGCCTCACAGGAGTAACATGTTCTGTGTCTGTGCCACAGCGACTATTCCTTTTCTTGTGAGAGGAAGCCTGTAAAGAAATGGAAGTAACATTTTGTATCCTTGCGCTGCTTGCTCCTATCCCGTTATTTATTCAGCTGATGTGGGCCCTGTATGGTTTGTCAGTAGATGTAATATGGATTCTTACAGTTGGAGTTACAGTCACACATGATACTGTAGTATTTTTGGCGCCATGCAGTGTGGATAAATTATAGACTATGCCTTGGGAATATCCATGCCTGTCTCTAATTAGGAGGCAAACCTACCAAGCTGCTAAAAGTCAGGAGAGGCAGGTGTGTGCTGTGTACATAAGTCCATATCCGGTTCCATATGCACTGTTGACAAGAGGAGAAGGTCCATTTGTTTGTTTTCTGCTGCATGTGGATGTGTGTGCACACACATGTGTGAGGGCACGTATACAGATCGTCCAGGCCGATAGCGGCTCCTCCTGTTTGTTGAAACGCTGTCCGCTGCTCTGCAAGTAGCAGCCTCAGAACAACTACTAGCATGGCTTCTCCTCAGAGGATAACATGGTTACACAAGCCTCTGAGCTGTTTCAGATAATCCAATGAGCAGGGAAAGATGAATGGCATCGGATGATTGCTGGCTGAGGTTTTAAAACTGCAGAGCCTGTTGCCTGCTGCTGTTAATTCAATCATACGACAAAAAAATACATTACTATCTGCCACGGTGACGGCGTTGGCATAGTGAAATTTGATTGAAAAGATGAGGAGGATGAGTCATGTCATGTTTTTTGAGAAAGGGGTGATTGTTTTCATGAATTCCCTGCTTTACAGATTGAAAAGGAGTTTGCTGTCAATTCAGGTTGAAATATAGTTAGGCTTGTGTGATATTTGAAGAAGGATATCCAGGGTAACTACACAGCTTTAAATATTGGTAATGTCATCCTGTATCTTTTGGTGTTCAAACTGGCTCTAATTCATTTTACAATATATGTTTTCTTAACTGTAAATGTAAAGCTTTCATTAATACACAAAAACATCCAAACTGCTGTTGAGGTTCTGTATATCTGCAGTTATGTACATACAAACATCTCCAAGATCAGATCCAGACAAAGACATGTTATTGTTTTAATTCAGCCCAGTCTTGTGCCCTTCGAGTTTGTGTTTCTTTATTGATTATTAGACAACAGTATGACTGTATCAGATGGGATCACATTATCACATCATATCCAGTTCAGGAGGGAAGGATGAAGTTTACAAGCTTGTTCATAGAATATATGAGAACAGGCAAACCTCTGGAATAGTAATAGTGTGATTTAATACGGAACTCTTAAATCACTTAGGTTATTTCCACTAAAGGGTTATCCTGAAAAGATAGAACACTACTTTCTAAAAAAAAAAAAAACTAAATTCAGAAATCAATGTGAGTGCTTCCTTCTGTACTAAACAAAACTAATAGGTATCTCTTGTTGCTTGTTGTCATGTATTCACTGTGATATTTCACAACTATTTCGAGTTATCTTTTGTCTTGAGGTAATGTAGACAAAATTTTATTAAAATTATCATTGGAGAGAAAAAAAACTCTGGTCGGTTTTTTGGTCATAGATCGCACAGCCCTATTTTGAATGAATCTGAGTTGTGAATTATTGTTATTTCATGAAAGTGTGTTACTATGTTATGTATTGTTTTTTGCAGTTGGGGAAAGTATGGGTTGGGTTAGCTCAGTGAGCTTGTTTTCTTTGTTTTTATCAGTTTTAATTTTTTTTGTTATTAAGTCAATCGCAGTCAGAATAAGTGCTTTCCTGCTAGTTGTTTTCCTTTTCTGTTCATTTATTCTTCTTCTCCAAATGTTTTACTTGTCTTAGAAAACCTGCAGTTCCACTTTGAAACCTGCTGATTAGTCTTAAATCATGGGCAATATGGTGGAATGGACTGAATTTTCTGCACAGTATTATTTTTTTGAGACGCATATTCATGGTTGCATTTTTTTATTTTCACTGACCAATAAGAAACACTGATCTTGACTGACAATTTAGGCATTTTCCACAATTTCTAGAGCGCTCAAACTGGATTATTCAAATATGTTTGGTACATTTCCTACTATTTTGTATAATGAAAGGTCTGACAGAAGTGCATGCATGTTCTTTTTCCCTGTCACTGTTGGGATCAGCGTTACTGGCACCTGAGAATATTCTTGACGTATTAATTTCATTTATTCCTCCATAATGGACAGCAGAGGGCTTAGGAGTCTTACACTACCTCATATATATTACATCCCTGTTGCACTGTCATAGAGCTTTAAGTCTCCTAACCATCATACAAACACTGTATCAGACTGTTCAAAGAGACTTCTCCGCTGCACCTTTGGGTTTTCTGCTGTTATCGATTGCTTCAACAAAAGAAAAGAGACTTTATGTCTACAAACCCACATCCATGCCTGGTTTTCCTGTTTCTGCTAAAATATGTGTCATTGTCTCTGTTCCTCAGGACCCCAAAATCTTGTCGTCGTTTGAGGCCGTCGGAAAGACCGAGGCCGACTTGGAGGGCTGTATCATCTGCATCTGCAGCGCCACAGACCTGGTTAACCTCAACTTCATGTTCCTGGTAGCCGAGAACCCAGAAGTGGCGCGGGTAAATCCACACAAAGCACCAAGCTGGAAGGGCTTTGGCCTTGGCTGTGCACTCAGGCCCGAGAAGAGAAGATCAGACCTTGAGATTAAATCTGAGGCTTTTTCACATCTCCTCAGCTAATGCAGATTCATCCACACAGCACTGCAGCAAATACAGGATCTTTGAACAAGGACACATCTACTTTGTGTTAAATCCCACTGTTTTATGGCAGCTGTTGTGGTCTTAAGTTGACTTTTTCACCCTCCGAATATTGAAGAACAGCACAATTCATTCATTCATCATATAAGATGAAATAAATGAAGACTGGTAGTATAAAAGTCACATTTTTCAGTTTTTTCCATTTCACACTACCCTCTTGAACCATGATTTATGTAGCACCTCTTATGGAGAATAAGTGTGAGTTAACATGGAATCAGTCTTGGAATACACATCTGTTTATTCAGCAGTTTCCCATGATATAAATGTTGAAAGAACACAAAGCGAATGTTTAATTCAGAAACAAAGTGATTTGTGGGGTGAATGGTTCATATGTCAACACCTACACACTGTAGACTTGCCCTTGGTTCTCTGTCAAACAGCCACATTTGGAATGACTCATTTTTCTGTCTCACACCACCTCTACCTCCGAGTCCTCTCTGCACTCCTGCTTTTGCTGCTATTTCTTGTTTTTTGTCAGCCCTCTGTTTCATTTTCCCTCTCTAAGTTTTTCTTCCCACTCATCCAGGAGAAAAGCTCTGCCTTATTGAGCAGAGAAACGCATCAACACCTTTCTGGTTATCAGTCGATGTTTTTCCTCTAAGTCGTGTCTTCATTTCTGCTTTAGGCTCAGACAGTAGACGCCTCCCTCCTCGCCCACCGCTCTTATCTCTGTTGTGCTTCCACTTTTAATCAGCAGACAGTTATAATTGCTGACCCCTGCTGGCAAAGCTCCAGACACTGTAGACATCCCTTTACAACCCTCAGCTGTATGGTTAGCTCAGCTCTTCTAATCACAAATACTATGAAAAACAATTCATGTTCAGTGCATGCGCTGTTGGATTAGAACACTACATTTGTGGGTGGTATGTTCCATTTTAAAGGGATGTACCACCCTGAGCTATGAGTTTTTTGCAGAAAGTACTTGTCGAAAGAATAACTTCATAGTTGTTTTTTAGTGGGATTTATTGACAGTCTGGACAATAAAGAATACACAGGCCTTTAACCTTTTGGCAAAGGTCGAGATGGATGTTGGAGGTAACAGGCTGTTTCAAATGACAGAAAACCTGTGGTGACAAAAGTCAGCTGTACTCCACTCTACAACCAATCTCTTATACCCCAAAGGCTCAGCAGTAATTGAAAGAAACTAAAGAAAAACAAGAAAACACACTTTGACAAGTTGAAGTAAATGTAATTTCTCTTACCCACGGGGTCGTCTGCCAAACAGATAGCTTAAACAGTCTTGAGTAAATGATACACAAATAGCTTGTGATATAAAGAATGGGGACAAATTTATGTAAACTTGCACTTTATGTCGTCTAGAGTAATTTGTCTCGGAAAAGACTTTAAATACTTTGACAAAAATAAGAGCCCACTGTGACAAATATGTTTTCACTCTGACTGAGGAGGATGTTGTGTTTGTCAGAAGGATTACGTAAAAGCTACTGCACTGGTTTTCCTGAAAGCTGGTTTAAAGAACAAGGACAATCCCCTTGAATTACAGAGACATAAGAAGAGACCTCATGTTTAGTTAGAACTGGTCGCAGATAAATACAAAAAAAAAAAACTAAACAAATAAACCAACCACCAACGGATGAGCTGTTGTCATGTTAACTGTCAGTTATTGATGCAAATGTAACAGCAGACCTGAGCTAACTTCTCTGTCTTCACCCGGCATTCCATGTTTCTGACCATTATATGTGTGGTTGAACAGCTGATTTCTCAGTCAAGGCAGTAGATGTTGGTTTCAATTATATAAAGAAGAAGAGAAGTAAGAGTAGATGTGCGGTCGTGTAATGGAGTCACAACACTCACTGACAGAACAGTCATTTTGTTCATCTTCCATCTCATTTAGGGAAACTTGGAATTTTCTAGTCTATAGATAAGATGTTAAAGAAATCATTGAAACCAACTCCCGTCACAAAATAGTAGATTATTGAGGGTACTGAGCCTCTTCTCCCACAGGAGTCCATTCACACAGATCAGTGTCTGGTCTCCTTTTGAAGACCCCAAGGCTGGGATGCGTTTACACCTGAGGTCTGGAAACATCCGCCTTCAGTCAGATCACTTTTAGTTCAACTAAGTAGAGGCACTGACATTAAAAAGAGGATATACTGTATAGGTTTAATAACATTGTGGACTGTTGGACTTAGCAGAGATCTGAGCTCTGGTTCTAGTTAGTTTTATGTGTTTGATTTAGTCTCTTATCTTTTTATTTACTTAAATTTGGCAATTTTATCACCAGAATCCAAGCTCATCACCAGATTAAACCCCAATGGTAAAAGCGTAGGGTGTGCCTGTGTTTACAGACCTGTTGCTGGACACCAGCAGTGTTTGTGCATTTGTCATTGGAAGGTGTTTTTGTGGTGATGAGTGTAATAAATGATGTTTGCACTCCAGAGTGTTCAGTGCCACAGGCTGGCCAGTTATAATCATGCAACAGCCTTCAGCACTGAAGCCTGGTGGTTAAAGCTCGCACACACAGATCCAGGTACATGCGTGCATCCCCTACAGGTTAAAACACACTCCCGCCATCCCCCTTCTCTCACTCTAACACACATACACACACACACACAGAGACACCATCAGCACTTCCCAGCATGCAGGTGGCCCTAAGAAGCAGACCTCATGAGATGCCAGAGTTATTTACATCATGGCACACGTTCACACAAACACATACAAACACAGATCACGGACGCCACATGTCCAAACAGACCCCCGCTGAACCCCATACCTTGGTTAATGTTTTGATAATGCCAGTCTTAATTTGTACAGGACAGACAGCACAGAAAAAGACACATTTAGAGGCAGGAACACCTCAATGTCCACAGAGTCCATATTAACACCCACACTGAAGTTTCTGTGGGTTAAGCGTGACGAGGTTTTCTTTCTTTGTTTTTGTTTATCATCCCTTCTGGCCGCCCCTCTGTGTTTATCACTGTTTCCATGTGCGTATTTTCATGTGCGTGTCCCTGATTGTCCTGTCAAGACACTCGCCTGTGTGTGAGAAATAACAGGCAGTTAATTTGCTTGTGCTTATTTCCCCAAAGACACCCACTTCTAAACACAACACACACTCTGGATACCCCCTCGGCTGATGTGTCGGTCAGTGTGCTTCGGAAAACTGAGTGTGTGTGTGTGTCCTGAATACTTGTGCTTGTTTATTTGCAGAAGTGGATTGAGGGTTTGAGGTCAGTGATTCACAACTTTAAGGCCAACAACGTCTGTCCAATGACCTGCCTCAAGAAACAGTGAGTACATTATACTGCCTGTCAGTGTCCTGTTCTTATCCACATGTTGTATTTCAGTTTTACCTAAATCATGTATCCCCTTTCTCTAATATGTGCTTTTTCTTGTTTAGCTGGATGAGAATGTGCTTCCTGACCAATGTGAACGGGAAGATTCCTGTGAGAGGGTAATGACCTTAACCAGTCTGGCATTCACTACCATCCAATTAATTTTTCATTCTGCCTTGCTGTTCCCCTGCCTTGAAAATCTGTCTCTTTTCTAGCATTACTCGCACATTTGCATCAGGGAAGACGGAGAAAGGGATTTTTCAGGCCTTAAAGGATCTGGGCCTTCCTAGTGGAAAGGTCAGACAGTGTTGACTGTACATTGTGGTGGTCTGTGACATACAGTATATTTATCCAATTCTACTACAAAGGGGTGAAGTCCCGCCCCTTCTGGTGTCTCCATGGTACCTCAGCTCAGACAAAGTGTATGTCAGTCGACAATGGGCGGCACTTCTTTTGATCCAGTGTGAATCATCCCATCAGTTAGATACTCAATATGTTAAAAAGAAAACGATTCGGTTCAATTCACACCAAATTTGCAAGTTAAACTACAGTCAGAAATCTCTTTTAAGGTAACAAACACTGTGGCGTAATTCCATCAGTATCAAAAAACTCTCTTGCCATCATTGCCACACATCAGGTCTCATGGGACACACCAGAAGGGACAGAACATTGCCTCACTATTAAGAACTTGCCACTAAATAGTTGTTTGTCCTCCACAGAACGATGAGATCGAACCATCAGATTTCACCTTTGATATTTTCTACGCCCTAACACAGAAGATCTGCCCTCGCACGGACATAGAAGAACTCTTCAAAAAGATGTACGTTTCCTTTTGTTAACCCACTTGCCCTTATCGTTGTGATTTTAACTGATTTTGTACCTCAACATAATATTAAGATATAATAACTTACAGTAACATCCCTGCATCACACTGTACCTGTATATACCTTGTGCATAAACAGCACAATGCAGTTCTTTTACAATGTTCCCAAGTGTGTGGTACTGCATCTTTTTGGAAATCAGGACAAATGTTTCTGCGCCTGCTGCACTAACTACGTCTGGACAGCCTAACCTGCTTCCACGGTTCAGCATTAATTATGTTCTACCTAATGGCGACATTTAAAGTCTTACCCAGAGTGATGATTAACATGTTCTGACTAAAAGTGTAACATTGAAGTATGATCCGCTTTGAAGACAGTTGTTCCTCTTTCTAATTTTAACCAACTGTTTGATTGACTGTGAGGGTGTCTATTTTAAGAAGCATAACATTTTGTTTTTTTGTTTTTTTTCTAATTAATTCCTTTGCAGCAATGGGAACAAAACAGATTATTTAACTGTAGACCAGTTAGTCAGCTTTCTGAATGAAGTAAGCTCTTTATCATTCATTAACTTCTCTGTGTATTTGGCTTGCCCTTGCCGCTCTGTGCAGTTCCCTCGCCTTATCCCCGACCTGTTCCGGGTAGAAGTTGCCCTGCGGCCTCGACTGAGTGTCAACACGCCCTCATTAAAACTAAAACAATGAGATGGACAAATGATTAGTGTCTGAGCCAGTCTGCAAGGGCAACTTCATCCAACTCCCCTATTCTGCATGCCCGTCCTCATCCCATTCCCCATGCTCTCCCTACCACGGCTTGCCACCCCGTGTCTGATTGGTGTTGCCATGGCGATGGGAAGGTAGAGGTTGCTTCCTGCTCGGTTCATCTTGTTTCCTGCTGTCTGTGTCTGTGCTCTTGTATGTGGCTGAATACCTGCTTAGTTCCTCCACTGTGCTGTCGCGTGTGTGCCGCTGCTTCATGCCCAACCCTGTGCGTCATGTTTTGGACCCACAAATAGAGCCTAAGCTTTGGTTTCATTAATTCCCACCTGTCTTTCTGTGTGGGCAGTAGCATTATAATAATGTTTTGATGTTGTTGTTTTGGTAAAGCTGACTTGATCCCCTTAAACACATCCTTGTTATTGAGCAAATCACTGCACCTGTTAGTGTGGCTCACATTTTCTGGACACCTTCAGTGCACAACATGACATTATATATTGAACATGTTGTTCAGGTCTGTTTAAGGCCTCAGTAATTCCGTTATAAGGTGGTATTTTGGCCCATGTCACCTTCATTTGGCCACCGAGCAGAGCAACAGTGCTAAATGTTTTTTGCACATTTGTGTGGGAGACCCCATTACATGTAGAATTGATGGAGACAATACGGTACTTTCATGTGTTTGTTGCTCTGCAGAACCAGCGTGACCCCAGGTTAAATGAGATCCTGTTTCCATTCTACGACCCCAAAAGAGCCATGCAGATCATTGAGAAATATGAGAGAGATGAAGACTTGAAGAAGAAAGGTAAAAAGGCAGACATGGAGGGCAGTTTAAGACTGTGCTGCCATCTGTCTGTGGAAATGCAAAGCTGCAGTTCTCCCATCAAAATACAGGGTGTCCACAAAGTCTCTTTACAATTTAAAACATTTAATATAAAAGCAATTGAGATCTGTTAACCAGATTTGTTCTGTGTACCCAGTGGTTATCAAAGTTTTTAATCACATTGTGAGATCATGTGCAGTCGAATAAGTGGTCCATTTTTCAACAAGAAATTAATTCCTGCAAATGTTGACCTTGACCTTTTGACTGAATGCGGCACCACAACTGGATGACCTTCAACCAACCATCATTTTCCAGGTAGATGGTGCACCCCCACATTGGGGACTGCATGTTGGTGGGTTCCAAAATCAAACATTTCCAGACCGGTGGATTGGAAGGGATGGTCCAACTCCCAGGCCACCTCATTCGCCAGATATCACTCCCCTGGATTTCTTTCTATGGGGTTATGTTAAAGATTTCATGTATCGGAAGAAAATTCAACCACCTGAAGCAAAAGATCACTGATGCCATTGATGAGGCTCTGATACAACCAACATGGCAACTTCAATATCTAGTTTTCATTTTGTAATAATTCCCACAGATTTGTCAATTCATTTGCTTTTGTAATAAATAAGTTAAATTGTAAAGAGACTTTATGGACACCCTGTATTTCTGTAATTCTCTGCTTTTATTTAAATACATTATCTACCTTTGGACAGCTCAGTGAAATCAATCCCTTCTCTTCTAGGCCATATGTCCAGTGATGGGTTCTGTCGGTACCTAATGTCAGACGAAAACGCTCCAGTTTTCCTGGACCGGCTGGAGCTGTACCAGGACATGGACCAGAGCCTGGCCCACTATTTCATCAGCTCTTCCCACAACACGTACCTGACGGGACGACAGTTTGGAGGGAAGTCCTCTGTGGAGATGTACCGACAGGTTCTGCTGTCAGGATGCAGGTACCAAAGCACATGTTTCTCTACAACCACACCAAATACATGTGAGGGCGCTGCTGCACAAACCAACCCTGATATGCAAGTACACAGACAGGCGTCACACCTGTGAGCAGATACGCCTAAGGTATAATCCTATCTACCAGGGCTCCTACAGCAAAGGCTTTTAAATTCTAGACTTTTATTGCTACTCAGGATGAAATTTAAGACTAACTTGAAAACTGAAAAAAACATCATTTACATAGTACTCATTGTATCATAAAACCTGACATTTGCTAATGTAAGTGTTGCAGATTCCACCATTGTAATCTGCATGAATTTAAAGCAACAGGAATTAGATAAATTATTTTAAAAGGCAGATGTTACCGGTTGTTTTGAAATGTTTACATAAGAAAATCACTCATAAATCCTAATTCCCACAGCTTGTGTAATTTAAAGGCTTTTATGATTAATTTTAATAACACATGCATTTATATTACCGTGTAAATGATCACTGGATGCCTATGTTTACAAAGCATCAGTTTATCATGATGAACTGTTAGATGTGTGTTTATTACATGTTCTGCAGTGACGTTCTTATGTGCTTACAGATGTGTGGAGTTGGACTGCTGGGATGGGAAAGGAGAAGACCAGGAGCCCATCATCACTCACGGCAAGGCTATGTGCACAGACATCTTGTTCAAGGTAAAAAAAAAAACAACAGTTTTTTTACAGTTCATGGCTACTTAGGGTTGACAGAGTCCAACTGGCTTCTAAAGCTGTATTTCTGATGTCCACCTGCCCCCTTGTGGCGACTATATGAAGTTGCGTTTACCATGACTTCTTATCCTTTTCAGATTCAGATGACGTTATTCATCTCAGAGGAAATTGTGTTTTCCTCTTTGCTGTCCATGTTCCTGTTTCTCAAATGTTTTCTTTTCTTCTTAAAACAGGATGTTATTCAAGCCATTAAAGAAACAGCTTTTGTCACGTCAGAGTATCCTGTTATTTTGTCCTTTGAAAACCATTGCAGGTACTTTTATGATTACATGAAGCAAACTGATGCTAAAATTGAGTTTTTAAATTATCCAGATGTAATCTAACTTTAGTATGTAAACAATTAATTCTATTTCTGTTTTGTTCATTACTAGTAAACCACAGCAGTACAAGATGGCCAAGTATTGTGAAGAGATCTTCGGTGACTTGCTTCTCAAGCAGCCTCTGGATAACTACCCAGTGAATATTCCCTTCTCTTACTCCCAATGCTTCCCAGTTTACAATTACATAATCATGACTCAGATTTTATTAATGTGACGATTTTTCACCATCAGATTGAACAAGGGCGGGCCTTACCTTCGCCAACCGACCTTAAACGTAAAATCCTCATCAAGAACAAACGTTTGAAACCTGAAGTTGAACAGAGTATGTATACAGCTCAAACTGTTGAAGTGTTACGTGTACGTTTAAATGAGTACGATTTTAAGTTAAAGGTGAATGTGTGTCATACAGAGCAGCTAGAGGCCTTTAAGAAGCACATGGAAGCAGGAGAGACCAACACCCCAGCCATCATCATGGGAGAGGAGAATGAAGATGAGACGGAGAACGGTCAGTGTCCGTCTGTTACTGTTGTACATGCAGTATTTGTACAGTCTGTTTGTCTTACTCAGCCGCGCTAATCGGATGTTTTCATAAACACTGTATTTGGGATCAAGTAATGAATCACTGAAATGTTGAAAATGAAAATCTCTAAAATGATTTTCTTTTTAGGAGAAAAAGAATCTGATGACAAGGACTTAAATTCAGAGGCCCCCAGCAGTCTGTCAGAGGCCACCAGTGAGAAGGAGACCAACAGCGTTTCCCAGAATAACACCGTCAGCTCGAGGAAAGAGGAGGAACGCAACAACAGTGTGAAAAAGGTATGTGATTTCAGTCACGGCGGGTCATTGAAATGAGTGGATTTAATTATTTTACACCATCATTAAAGTGCTCATCATATTTGTACTTGCATCATTTAGATTTGGAGGTTTCAAATAACATAAGACCAACCTTAAAATAATTTGTTCCACCAGTCTAATGCCCCCTCCAGACTAACACAGCTATTTTTCTAAATGTAGATTTTCCCCCTCCATTAAACAAAAGAAAATCCTGTTCACATGATCTTGATTTGGTAAAATACCTGTACACACTATAACACTAACAACTACAAACCCTCAGACAAACCACTGATTCTTTTCTTCCTCAAACTGGACACAGCCAATGGTCAGATACTATTGGATGTGGTAGATGCAGTGTATGTAGTGATGTAACTGAGCAGCAACAAGTTAAGTAACAAACTTTGCATTAACTTAACTTACAAGTGTTGGTTTGGGTCGTTGTATTCTTTTTCACCAAAACACCAACAGATCTATTGTCTCACAAACGTGTCTGTGCTGACTGATCTACAGTAGGTTTATGCACTGACTTACACACTTTGATGCACATGTTCATTACACAAAACAACAGGCATGTGTGAGTTGGGGTATTACTGTAAATTCATAATCTCTTTGTTTTCCCAGTAACCCTAACCATTTTTTTTATTATTCCATTTAAATGTGGACATACATAGAGAAAAATGATTGTTTTGTAAATATCCATAAAGGGCATAAGATAAGAAGCTCTATTTTTTCACCTCCTTAACTCCTTGACTCCTATTGTGTTTGGGAAATGAATCTTGGAAGACCATCTTGAAGAATGTCTGAGTTCCCTATGATGCAGTCTTTTTGGTAATTAGACCTGGGACATGTAAAAGTGGTGTGACAAGTTATACAAATCATGGCAATTGCAGAACTTTAAAAATGACAAACACCATTTTGATTATGTATTATTTATTTAAAATTATCAAATGCATCAAACTTGTATGTTTTACACAAGAAAATGTGCACTTGGATGACAACGTTGAGGTAACAGCAGTGTAGAGGAGAAGTATCTCCTGCTGATACAAATGGCACAAGAACAATACACTAAATTTCCACAAATAAATCAAAGAAATGTTTTACATAATTGTTACATATAATTGGTTTTTGGGTGTATTAATCGAATCTCCTTCAGTGCTTCACTCCCAGTTACTGTACAGTATATTATTATTTGCCCATACAATAGGTGTTGTGACATGTGTAGCTGTGTTACTGCTATTGCAATATCAATGATATGCTTTTAACTGTTGGAGTAAATTAATCATTTTTAAATGAGTTTTAAATGTTTTTAAATGTACCGACAGATTGTTTCTGGGTTTAATGTTTGTTTACAGGTGGCAGACGATGAGATAACAGAAATTTCTGAAGTGACAGAGGCAACAGACGCAACAGATATCTCAGAAGCATCAGACCAAGACAACAGCAAAAAGGTAAAGCCACCTTTTCTGATGTTTTATTTCACCCATTCCATTTCAGTTAAAACAAATGTCTTGGTTAATCTGTAAGACTCAAGTGTGGATGCCTGTGCCCTGTACAGAGTGGGGATGTGGCAGAGGACTCTGAGGAGGCTCTGATAGCTCAGTACACATATGTTGGAGCCACCACCAACATCCACCCGTACCTCTCAGCCATGGTTAATTATGCACAGCCCGTCAAGTTCCAGAGCTTTGATGTTGCAGAGGGTGAGCTATTATTACTCTCCTTATTTACAAATTTCTATTTGCATCGTCTTCTAAAGATAGGTCCATATTAACCTCAAAACAATAACTAAGTGCACTGCATTTCTGTCCAATGTCTTTCAGAGAGGAACATCCACCATAACATGTCATCATTCAACGAGTCTGTTGGTCTGGGTTATCTGAAGACTAATGCCATAGAGTTTGTCAAGTATCCTTTGAGCCAAGAACACCAACTGTCTCTGAAATTCTCTCAATAACAGGATAGTGCTAAACAGTTAGACTATATGTGGAAACGATAAACATTTAACTGGCACTTCTTTAACTTATGTAGTGAACTGTAAATGTGACATCCCTGAAACCGCTGCGCTGGTATGAAATGATGTGTGAAAATCACATACAACATGGGACACACTTTAGATGTTTTGTTCTAATCACCTCTACTGAGAATATCCTGCATATGATTTAAGTTTTGAAGCCATTTGATAAAATAGTTTGAACTTTTAGATTTAGGTCACCTAAATAGGAGTTGAATGGCAGGTCAGATCTGATGTTTTTCAGTCATATTTCTTTCAAAAAAAGAACTACCGTCCTCTAGAGGCCACTATGCCTTTGGACTGTGTGACTTGGCATGACACACACATACACTGTGACTTGTCTCTAATGGGAATGCTTGACCCAAGCTGTTCCCACTAAAAATAGTACTGCAGTCTGTTTGACACTCAGATGCGCGCACACACACACACACACACACACACACGTGCTTGAACATATTTGCTCTGCTTTTTGTTTTTTTTATTTTCCTGAGCGTCAGTGCAGCTACAACAAGCGTCAGATGAGCCGTATCTACCCCAAAGGGGGCCGGGTGGACTCCAGTAATTACATGCCTCAGATCTTCTGGAATGCAGGCTGCCAGATGGTCTCACTCAACTTCCAGACCCCAGGTACCACTACTCACTACATGTGACCTTTGACCTCACACACACACCAATAACAAGTATTACTCATGCATAACAGACATGTACACTCACAAACCCACAGTACACTGTATGATTGTGACTGTCAGATTAGGTGCTGTCAGGGCCCGAGGGCGACTACCCACTGTAGAATAGTCAATAGGAACACAGGAGTGACATAACAGGCTTCTGGCAACATTACTTCAGAAATACAGCAACAATGTGCAATGTCACTGTCAGTCCATTTTTTCCAGTATTTTATTATGCTGAGCTAGTTTTACCATCTTACATGGGTTTTTGGCAGTTTCCCACTGCGTTCAACATGTCCTTATGCCATTCACTGCTCATCTACTGCTGAGGAACGACCCATCCCAAAAGGTGCTAAAATGATCCTTCAAATAGTGTTCTTAGAGCTACAATTGTCCTCAGTGCTTATAGTGAAGACATGAGGGGACACATTGAACAGGTTTTAACACTGTGAAAACATTTCTATAGTCTGAAATTGCCTACTGAATCCAAGTCACAATGTCTAAAACTGGTACTAATCTATTGCTGCATACATTTAGTCCTACAAGGATCTTCTTGCAAATAACGAGAATGGCTAAGTGAGACAAGTGGGATTAAAATCCTCCTGGGTCACTTCACCCATATGACTACAGATTTTTCACTAGCCCAGGTATAATGCTATGACAAAAGCTTTACCCACCAGGCCTTATAAATATCCTGTATATAATTTAGTGTCTGGTGTTCCATATATTTGCAGGACCACTAACAGTATTTTTTTCTGTATTAATTATATTCCTATACTTTATATTTTACCAAACCTGTGACAATAACTTGGAACCTGTGGAAAAACACTGTTTGGTTCCTAGTCTATTTAAGTAATTTTGTAATTGCATCAGGTCATGCCCTCATGAACACACACATCCCTCTTTACAGCTTATATCCACCTTAGGTCTGTTTGCAGCTTTGACTCCCTCTCATGCACATTCACATGGACCTATGCAGTGAGTGATGCCTGTTGGAAAACAGCTGCTGCCCCATGGCCAGAGGCAAATAGGTCAGACCATATGGCCTGCTAGAAGAGGGGCATGTGTGAGGCTGGGGGGGGGGGGGGTACCGAGGTGGGGCCACTATGATGGAAGGATAAAGTGAAAGAACTAAGAATATGGGGAAGCACAAAGCCTGTCTCTTAAACACAGGAAGAAACACACAGAACAAAGACAAATGAACACAGCCCTCAGTATTAGCTACTAAAGCTTATATTTTCAGATTTATAAAGTGTATAACATGCGTCTCCATAAACATGTCTTTCCGTCTCTCTCAGATCTGGCCATGCAGTTGAACCAGGGAAAGTTTGAGTACAACGGCTCATGCGGGTGAGAACAGCTCCTCCGTCCTGTCCTTCCCCCATTCACATCCGTCCCATCTTCCCTTTCTGCTCTTCAATTAAGCTCATCAATTAAAAGCTTGTCACATCTCATTAGTGGTTGCCAGTAGCAACCATACTTACTGTCTGCCCTGAGAGCCACTCGGAGCTGTAGACGGGCAGGCTCCTCTCCACTCGTCTAAGGCTCGCTGCAGTCGTCTATCTCTTCCCCTCTCCATCGCTGTCTCTGCTCTAATACGGTCCCTGAGGGCAAATATTGTACTATTAACACTGGAAATCTCATATGTGGAGAGATCAGGGCTTTTGCAGACACCCACTATTATTAACGCTGCTAGAAAGGACCTCCAGTTAAAATGCACCCAGAGAAACCTACTAGAAACTATTATTCAGAGAAGTTTTTTTCTTATTATTTCACTCTTATGTGACTTAAAGAGCACAGTAATTACCTGTGTGTATGTGTGTATAATTTTGTCCTGTGTTTATGCATCAGGTATCTGCTCAAACCTGATTTCATGCGGCGATCAGACAGGATGTTTGACCCTTTCTCAGAAACGCCGGTGGATGGCGTCATTGCTGCAACCTGCAGTGTACAGGTGAGGACATGATATGCAACTGTGTCCAATAAGGAGAAATCCTCTAGACAAACTAAACATATAAAAGAAAAAAGAAAACCTATAAATTCAATAGTTACCTAAGGGTAAAGTGACTTCATTCTCTCAAAGCATAGCACAGTTTTCTTTTGTTTCTTTTTTAAATGTCTGTATGTTAAACCTTCATCTTTAACCACTGAAAACTGCCCTTTTTTTTTTTTTACTTCAATTTTGTGATAAGGATTCAGTTTGATAGACCAGGGTCCAGCCAAGTGAAGTTGTTTGCTAAATGTTATCCCCATACTGTGCACCTTCAAATGTATTCATGCCAATCTTTTTTTCTTTTTTCTCCAGGTGTTCTCTGGGCAGTTCCTGTCAGACAAAAAAATCGGTACATACGTAGAGGTCGACATGTATGGGCTCCCAACAGATACCATCCGGAAGGAGTTTCGCACACGCATGGTGATGAACAATGGACTTAACCCCGCCTACAATGAGGAGCCATTCGTTTTTAGAAAGGTACATAAAAAGGACATTAGGAGTTGTTGTGTGAGGCTAGGGTGGAAACTGAGGTTGGATAAAATAGCTGCAACACCTGAAAACTCTTTGCACTGTAACTTAACAATAAGGAGATGGTGGAATATGGCCATGATGTGTGGTGAAGGACAATTGGTTTATAGAAGTTACTCCTATGACAGAAAAACACAAAGCAGGGGACAATTAAACAAACTAGAAAATCCCTTAAGGGTTTGAAGGAGAGACAGACTAACAGTAAAGTAATGACAAAGAAATAGAATTATTACAATAAAAGATGAATATTTTGGAATAATCACGAGAAAGACAGAAACAAACAATTAACATCAAGGAGCAAAATTAATATCAAGTAAGTGAAATAGAGAGAATGAAAGAGCGCTCCAGAATGGGTATAATAGTGCTGCTCTCAGCAGAATGAGGAGTCTCTCAGCCATGACTGTGACTCCAGCTCCCTAACACACACCATCAATCACAGGCTGCCGCAGTGCTGCTCTGCTCACACACACAAACTTACACAGCGCTATCAAAGAGGGGCATCACAGGCAAGGCTGCTGGCAAGTGTTGTTCCCCCACATCTACACACACTGAAATATAGGCAGAAACACTCCTTTTCATGTATGCATACACAGCACTGCCGAGATGACTCCTAGTACATACACACCATCCGTGCTCACACACTACATCAGCAAGACTACATTTGCGTAAGCATCCACACAAGGCGGTGCTTCCACCCATTCATCTCTAGTGAGTATTCTTCTGCCTTATCTCTTACCTTCTTCGTCTAAGTATTAATCATCCTCGTCTCCCTGTTCACTTATCTCCACTCACAAGGCCAGTTCACACTCTCTCTCCCTGGCTTTTCTTCTTCCAAGGGTGTGCACACATAAGCTGAAGACAGAGGTTTGTACATGCACACATACATATACAAGATATACTCGACTCCCTGGACGCGTACTAGCCGTGGAGATGGCCTTGTCAGTAGTCAGATATGCTATATGTTGTTCTGTTATCATGCTTTTCCTCTGTATCTCACTGTGACCGTCCCCAGATAATGTCCCCTCTAGTTTCATCCTTGACCTTCCTCCTAAATGATTCTCTGTGCTTTCCACACTTCAGCAGTGCTCAAGACCTACCTTTGACTCTTCAGCTCAACTTTCTGTTTCCTTGTACTCTTTTGCCAACTCTGTTCCTCACTCCCCTTTCTAAAATTCTGGCTCACTGGGCCGCCCACCCACCCACCGAGGTGATCTTACCAGATCTGGCAGTACTGCGCATCGCTGTCTATGACGACAACAACAAGCTGATTGGCCAGCGCATCCTGCCTCTGGACGGCCTGCAGGCTGGTTACCGTCACATCTCTCTGAGGAACGAGGGTAACAAACCCCTGTCATTGCCCACCATCTTCTGCCAAATCATTCTGAAGACCTACGTGCCCGACGGCTTTGGAGGTAAGGGAAACAGGAACACAGAAATGTACTTGTGTTAGTTCAGAAAACACTAAATAACATGTTTACTTGATGCTCTTCGATGTTTAAATGCATTACATGTTAGTTTCTTACTGATGTACTTTGTTCAACTGTACTTGTTTATCCATGCCTGGTAATAAAGTGGCTTCTCTAGCCTTTAGGGAAAGACAAGGAGAGGAAATGCAAGTCTCCCTCCTCACGTCCTCTCTGCCTTGGGTTGAGTTGAATACTTAGAGTAATGGCATGGTGCAAATGATGATGACAGTGAATTTGTAATAATAGTTTCAAGCAGGCAGTGGCATACAAATGAGCAGGACAATTGGTTTTGTCATTAAATAAAGCCAAGGGGCTTGCACTGAAGAACCATTACTGTAACCATTAGCTTTATTCTCTGAGATCTGTTCCCAGAATCTCTTTTTCAGAAGGCACAGTATTGTTATGAAACCTGTACCTTAGGAATCTATGATATTCACATGAAAAGTAAGATTTGTCCCATTTACAACTAGAATGCTCTTTTGGCAGTATTAAAGTGACATCTTTATTCTGTAGATATGACAGATTAAATCTAATGCAATTTGTTTACCCCTGCTTGTGTAAAAAATGCCTTGGTTTGTTGATGCATAAATGCTCCCACTGCTAAAGGAACAGAGTATTCAACCCATGACCTTTTTTTTTTTTTTTTTTTTTACACCTTTTTCTTTCTAGATACCGTACTTATTAATCATGTTGTGTTTTTTAGCCATTGTGGATGCTCTATCAGACCCAAAGAAGTTCTTGACCATTGCAGAAAAGAGAGCCGACCAGATGAAAGCCCTGGGGATTGACACGGTACATAATCCAGCAAATAAACAATGATAGAATTTCCAAGCTGCATTCAGTTTTTCAGAAATAAATTTCAGTTACTACTTACAACCAACATTGGTTCATCCTTAAAAAAGCTAAAGGGCCAGATCTATGTCAAAAATTAAAGTTTCACCTATCATTTCTCAAATAGGCTCATTTTTTTAGCTTAAGAACTCTATTTTATGGAATTGTTAACAAAATTTTAGTGTCAGAAGTTCCGAGCCTACTGATCAATATAAAATGAAAACTAAAAAGGACAAAAACATGTAAATGCACTGTTAACTTTAATAATAATATTTTTTATTTCTTGTATAAGTTATATTTTAAGTCTGTGGATCTGTAGGAACCAATTATTCAACAGTACAAGAATACAGAAAGGTTATGTACAATCCAATTATTTGTAAAGTTTATTCGCATATTTGTAGTGTTTTAGTTCCAGCAAAGTCTTTTATGACGACTGAACAAAGTGACAAACTGCTGTCCCCGTGTCACTACATATTTGTGTTCATAAAAACGTATTTAAACATTTTTATCCAATATTCATCACAATTGTAGTTTAACATCATAGCTAAAGCTCTGTGTTTCATTTAGTATCAATTTCTTATGAGAACAGCATGTTTTGTACATTTGCTTACAGTGAAAAAAAATGTTCATTTTGAGTCCCCTTGTCACGCAGCAGTAATTTAAGTATTTTTACCCCAAAATTTTATTTCTGTAAATTGTAACATGTGCCATGTGAAAGTACTTACTGAGACCTATTCATACATGTATTAAACATGGAGATAAGTCATTTAGTTCTCAACACAGAGCTTATTGAACATGAAATGTGTCACTGCTTCATCTGGCCTTAAAATACCACAACTACCCAGACAGAACTAGACCCACACAACATGAACAGCACCTCACTTCATCTAACTCCTCTTCTATTTTCCATAGAATGATATAGCAGATGTTCCCAGTGGAAGCTCAAAGAATGACAAGAAGGGAAAAGGTAAAGGAGACACTGTAAAGGCTAGTGTGACACCACAAGCCAGCTCAGACATGGCCCAGACGTCCAACTCAGCCCAAAATAACACAGCCGAAACCAAGAGGGGTGTGTATTTACAAAGAAAGATTTACACATCTATCCATGGACTGTAAATGGGAATACATACTTACGCTTATTAATGTTGACTGTTTCAGATACAGCTCTGGTGCCTAATGTCAGCATTGATGAATTAAAACAAATGAAGGTTTGTATCCAAACGCATGAATTTTACTTCAGGAAATCTTTTAGGGGATATTAATGTAATTGTGAACTTTAACTTGAATAGTAGGAATAGTTCAAGCATTCAATTCAGATTGTTTATGTTGTTTATTCCATAATGCAAATCCTACTTTACATAAATTATGTGCACATTGCTTCCCTGCGGGCTTCAGCAATATCATCTTGTAAAATTATAATCAGTAATAAATGAAATTGTGGAGTTCAGTAGTAGTTACATTTACAGAGCACCTAATACTGTACTGTTTTCTCTAACCTTGTACTTTTAATAGTTACTATGCAATTATCTAGTTGCTTTTGTACTAATAATAATCTAATGAAAACCTCATAAAATAACCTGTAGAGTAAACCACTCATATACATGCCATACCAAAAAATGCTTTTATTTATCCATGTTGGACTTTGGTTTGCACTGCTCTACTTGACCTGCATAATATGTCTAAATATGCTTCTCTCCCACTGTAGACATACCTTAAACTGATTAAAAAACAACAGAAGGAGCTCAGTGCTTTAAAGAAGAAACACTTAAAGGTGGGTGACCAGACCTGGACCTGATACTTGGCAATGCAAAGAGGCTCGTGCTTATTCTGGACTCACATTAAAGCTCAGAGACACAAACAGAGCCAGAGATCCCAGTCCCCCTTTCATCTTTCACTGATCACAGCTTCATCATTTGCCCAAACACACATGCATACACATTATATCACAAATGCACATAACAATTGACATGCAATTAATGTTTCATAACAAATTAGACTTGCTAAAGTTGGCTTCCCTTTGACCTACACTCACCACAGAGACTGTGGCGGGTGCTGGCTCTTTCAAAGCAGCTGATTAATTATCGCACTATTAAAGCCCATTGCATAACAGATGTAAACACTACCCATCCAGACACATCTGTTGAATAAAGAGGAGCTCTTTATCAAACAAAAACATGTGCTCACAGTTGGATACTGCATCTGCCTCATGTGATTTGGTTTTGTCACAGATTAATACTGCACTTTCAGGGTGTAAAAATGTATTTATGTCCCCATTCTATTTCTGTCTTAAACTAGGATCAAAACATAATGCAGAAAACTCACTGCACTCAGGCAGACAAGATGGTGTCTCTGCACGATAAGGACAAGATGACCCTGGAGAAACTACTAGAGAAAGCAATCAAGAAACGAGGGTAAATGATTTTAAAATTCTGATGAAAGTTATGAAAACACAAAGCACTGAACATATACAATGACACCATGACCACTAGGTGTGCTATGTGTTCTGGTTCAGGTTTGTGAAAACTGGTCACATTGTGTTTCCATCCTCACTGTCAACCCAAACTGTAACACATTTCTGTAACATGCAGAGACCTCTATGTCTGAGCTACATTATATGAATTATTCAGGTTTTTTACTACTGTGTCAGGTGGAAAATTTAAATTCCAGGGACAGAGGTTATCCACAGGCCTTTGGAAAACTGAAATGGCACTCAGTTGTGGTAAATCAGATTGGTTTCCTAAACACCTGAACTCTCACACTGACGTTCTCTTCTCCAAGATTAAGGTGTATTTAACTATATTTGAGTTGCATGAGTTTTAGTAAATATGGACTTTGAACGTCACTCAGTATCTGGTTGACTTTCAGGGAAAATAACTGCCAGGAGCTGAAGAAGGAGACAGAAGATAAGATCCAAACACTAGTTGCCGAACACAAAGCCAAGGTAAAAGACAGCCCAAAAATCAGTGCCCTCTCCAAAAGCCCATTAGTTATAAGGACGGCATGGTCTTAAGTTGGGAATAATTAATCATGTCAATCAAATGTGATGTGTGTGTGTCTGGGCAGGTAAAGGACATCACAGCACAGCACACTAAAGAGTGGTCAGAGCTGATCAGTAGTCACAGTAGCGAAGAGCAGGAGATGAAGGACAGCCACGTCACACAGCAGTGTGAGCACCTTAAGAAACTCCTGGCCACTGTCCAGGAGCAGCAGACCATGCAGCTCAAACTCATCCACGAACGGTAAGAGACACAGACACACACACACACACACACACACACACACAGCAGAATGCATGTGTCTGGGGCAGCAATCCTCCCATGTGGTGCCAGACTGAAGGGCCAGTTGCTCTATTTTTACCGTCGTTGTAAAAGCTAGTCATGATCACATGTCCTTACAGTATTTGTTGTTACTTTCCTCACAATTTTAGGCAGAGCAAAGAAATGCGTGCCAATCAAGCCAAGATGTCCATGGAAAACAGTAAAGCAATCAGCCAGGACAAGACCATCAAAAACAAAGCAGAGAGGGAGAGGTAAGCCTCAAATGTCATTCACTAGTTTTCATCTATCATTCAATAGTGAGATGTTTTGCAGCTGAAACAGGAAATGAAATTAATATAATGGAATTCTCTCGCTTACACTTTACTCTTAGGAGAGTGAGAGAATTAAACAGCAGTAACACAAAGAAGTTTTTGGATGAAAGGAAGAGGGTAAGTTGTCTAAATAGGGATTTACCTCCTTAAAGGATTGATAGGCAAGATTTGATCTTCCATATTAAAGAAGAAAAAAAAGAAAGCAGATTAAACAATGTGATTGGTTTGCAGTGTTCAGTAATGGTCATACTTGTGTCCACAGCTGGCTATGAAGCACCAGAAAGAGATGGAACAGCTCGAGAAAAACCAGAGAGAACAGTTGGAGAAACTGGAGAAGTTCAATGAGCAGGTACAACCTGGATGAAGGAGAATGGACCTCAGTCCCAGACATATTCCAAAACACCGTTATCACCATTATCACTACAAGTGGACTGAGTTCACCACCATCTGGCCACTGCTCCTAACCTCAACTACTGTAATGTGTAGCCATGGCACCAAACACACTCATTCCTCCTGTGTAATACAAAACACACCAGATCCTACTTCAGTTTACAGTTGGACGTTCATGCTCCACTGGCTTAAGTGTAAATGAAACAGTTTAGGGAGCTGTGCAGCTCTGTGCAATTCCTGTCTTAGACAATCACAGTCATCAACATTCTATCATTTGGAGGTAAATTGTTAGTAGTTGTGCAGGACCCTTTCAAAAAACAGACTAAGAACTTACTAACAACCGTGCTTAAATAAACTGACTTCTATTTGGAGTGTTTCTTCACATACTTGCATTGAGTTCGATTTTACTTATCAAGTATATTTGCCCAAGTGTGAGTTCAGCTCATTTTCTATGTGAAGGCTCCATATTTCCATTGTGACCTTTATTTTACCATCTGTCACATCTGTATGTGTCTTACATGTGTGCACATATTCATTTGTTTTTAATATGATTTGCTTCTTCCGGCACAGCTTTTGAAATCACATCATGCAAACAAACAGGTTCAAGGTAGGCATCTCCATCTCACTTTTCTGTCCGTACACCCCAGTGTCAGCACATCATTTACTGTAGTGACCAGAGTTCCTTCATTTCTTGCCCCTCTCTGTCTGACATGTTTTTCTTCATCCTTCCTGCTGAACCTGTGAAAATTGGTATTTTCCTACCATTTAAATGACAACTATAATGAGCACTTGAGTGACTCAGCAGAGTAAAACAGGGATATACTGTAGTACACAACGGGCCCGTCTGTCAAGAGATTGCAAGATTTGACAAAGAAAGAAAGTGATTCATTTTCTTTGTGTTTTAAAAATCCAATTCCTGTGTCTGGAGTGTGCAGCTCTCAGGGTGTCAGCAGTGCCAACTAGCAGCTTGAGTCATTTATCACAATGACTCATAGCTATTACTAAGCAAAAACAGCGTAGCTCCAACCTGCCCCAGTGTTCCTTCACTTTAGCTCATTATCTTTACGTGACAGCATCCCACGGCACAGTTTGTGGAAATCATTACATGTCACTTCTGTTAAGCTTTTGGTTGGTTATTTACACAAGCAAAAATTCTACCTTATAATTATAATAATAATATTACTTAGATCAACTACTTTGACAGTAGAGATAAAAATTGGGATCTCATGTATTTACAACTGGATATTGGCTTTGATACAGTTTCTTTTCACTTTTTTAAAAATCTGATTAAGAAAACAAATTACATTATGTTATAGTACAAATCCCTTTGTTTTAATTTACAAATCATGTGTCTCTGTATACAATCACTGCAGTTTCATAAACTTAAGTTTTACTATGTATTGCTTCCATTTTAACTGTAGTTAATTATGTTTCAACACCTTGGCGTTTTTCAAAGCAGTTTACAACATTAAACAATCAATTTACTACAATGAAGGTCTCTGTTAGTATTACATTGCTAAATAAAATGACCAATAAATACAGTATATACAGCTCCATTGTGAACACTGTCCAAACTTTTCCACTTCACTAATTTCACTGTTGTAAATACAGTTGTTTTTTTTACAGAGAACACTGAATCAGGGGTTGCTTGTATCATCAATGAGTCTGTGCTACCAAGTGTATTTCAGTCAGTTTTTAATGATTCTGTCAGTACTAAAAGTGGTTAATTTACTTAAACACGCATGAGTTTGTAACATGTTTTGCAGCTTCATTGTAATAAAAACTAACAACTGTGCAGTAATCCTGGGTTTATACAGAGGCTTTACTGAATGAGAAATACAAAAGACACTGAGCCCGTTTAAATGCAGACTAATAATCCGATCATTATCCGATTTCTGGAGTTGTCAGATTATTCAAGTGACCATGTAAACAAGATAATCTGATAGGTTTTATCAGATAACAGCAGTAATCTGATTATGAGAAATCAGATTAACACACCTGGATTTCTCCCCGGCACTCAGATGTCTTCCTGCATGTGTACAGGTTAATCTGATTTTTTTTTTTGCTCTTTTACGTCTGTGCATGTGTAAACACAGTTAAAATCATAGAGAACAGAAGTTAGGTAGTCAAACATGAACGTAAGACAACAGGAAGTTTAAGTCTACCATCACTAAGTATGTACGAACTCCAAAAGAAATACGATATTGGACTAGAGCGTCTAAACCAGGGCTTTTTGATTATCGCATTTCTTAAGTGCATGTAAATGCATTAGATCTGATTCTTACAATTATCTGATTACTCCCAGTTATTAGACTTTTATGGTCTTGTAAACAGACTTAGTTATATAATTATGATAAATCAGATTAACACACCTGGATTTCTGTCTTTGTGCATGTTTAACTGTGTATTTTGTTCTTTGACATCTGTGTATGTATAAAAGCAAATCATAGAAAAGGGAAGTGACATGGTCATACTGTACATGAGTGGATGACAATAATAGGAAGTTGGAGTGCACCATCACTACGTACATACTCACTCTGAAAGAAATCCGATAATGGACTGAAATGTCTAACCGGGTTTTTTGATTATCACATTTCTGAAGTGCACGAAAACACGTAAGATCTGATTATTACAATTATCTGATTACTCCCAGTAATTGGATTTTTATGGTCATGTAAACGGGCTCAATGTTTGGGACCTTTTATGTTATTCTGAGTGGTGTAAATATATTTTTGGTTGCTCATGGGACTGTGCCTTATGTTAGACAGTCAAATAAACACCATCATTAGATCTTTATATAATCATACTCTGAATTTCTCTTTTTTTGTTTAATCACTATTATCTGTCTGTATTATCTATTTGATGTAATCAATATCAAAGTTAACTACCCAGTGTTGCACTTTTGCATTCAGTGGGAGGTTTAGTTTCTGTGATTCTTTGTCTGAGACGGTTTCGTGTGTCCTCACAGGCCAAGGACATGCAGCAGATGGTGAAGCTGGAGGAGGAGATGGACCGCAGACCTGCCACGGTGGTGTGAGCGACTGAGACAGAGACACAAACACACTCACACTATCTCACACACAAACACGCAGGTGCAGAAAACACACCACCCTGGACAGCCCTCTACAGTCAAGAGATGTAAAACCTGCCCAGGTCACATCTTTCTTTTGTACCATGTGGCCAGCACTCACTATGTTAACACACAGTCACACACTTAGTTTCTGTTCATTCACCTGAGCTTCCTGTCTTCTCATCCTTCCCCTGTCCGCTAACTTTATACCACTGGTGCTTATCACTGTTTGACCACTAATGAAAAAAGGAAAGCCTGCTGCGAAGACAGAGCTACACGGTGTCAAGACGCATCGCCCACTCCACCTGTACAGATCCAACGTTTCTATCACCTTCACTGGCCTCTGCATCTTCTGGGCAACACAAGCTGCAGCTATTGGTTTACGCAGACGCATCCAACACGCACATGTTCACTCATGGGATCGGAGAGGCAGTTATCCTTCCCCTTTTTAACTTTTTTTTTTTTTTCTCCTAATTGGTACAAATAAACTGTAACAGTCCCAGTAACGGCATGGAGGAGGAGGGGAGAAGAATATGTATAAGATATTGTTATTTCAGCACAAATGAATAAACTTTGAATTACACTGTATGCTACACACCAGTCCTGTCCTGAGCACTTTGTACGTGATAGGCCATCATAACAATGTGGAAAATGTAGCAGTGCACTACTGTAGGTTTTCTGTATCTCAGTAAGAATGTATGCCAAAAAAAGAGAAAAAAAAACCACATACACACAAAAAAAAAACACTGTATGAGAGTGACAAACCCCGGTATCAGCTAGTCCTACGGAGCTGTTTGACTTCAGAGAGATGTTTGATTTACTTTGTTGTTCAGCAAAGTTACAGCCTTCTTTAAAAAGGCTAATTAAGTCCAAACTAAAGGGATCACAAGGGAGGTTCACTTTTATTCCTGTCAGGTTGTGTTGTCATTACAGGTGAAATTCCTGGGAGACAGTGTAATCACTCTGCTTCACTCACTTGAAATTGATCGGGGATAGTCATATATAGTTCTTTTGTTTTTGTTTTTTTAAATAGGCTTTGCTCAGTCTTTAGATTTTTGACAGCAAAACTCTTTAATGCTGTATTTTATAGCCCTACTTTTCTGCTCAAAAGCACACTATGCAAAAATACTCAATTGTCATAGTATAGTACAAATACTACTATGGTGTCGAGCCGAATGATTTGTAAGGTTTACAAAATAAAGACAGAAACTCAATCTGGAGTGTGTTCACTGTAACAAAAAGTTAACCCAAAGAAACAGGTAAAAATGGTGTCATAATTGTAACTAAAATGTTGACATACAATTGGTCTCTCCGTTAGTAAAATGAAAGTTGCATTAAGGAGTTTCTGCACAGATAACTGTGGTGTAGCACCACTTCTATTCTGCTGGAATTTCATTTCTCGTCATACAAGAACAGAAAAACTTCACCATCCTGCCTTGTCATTTTGTCAATCAGATGTCATGAAAGTGAAGCGCTCCCTTTATATACTGTGTCAACTTCAGCATTCCCCTGCTCAGCTTAGGCCACAGGAGATCAGACAATATAATTCCAACGGATCTATGATGCCTTTGCATTGCCGTCACACACTGTTGACTTAAGGAATTTCACCAAAGGACTGTATCCTTGTGCAAATCCACTTCTAATGAAGCTAAAGCTCCTAAGTGTTCATAGGATGACAAAAGGATCTATAATACGCAGCCCTGTCACTACTGCTGAATCCAAAAGCCAATGCAAAGAGAGGAATGCAATGTGGAAGTAGTATTATACAGGTAATCCTGTGGGTACTGTAGTATTTGTGCACATATGAACATGCAAGACATTGCACTGCATGGCATCACATGTGAAAACTGACCGATGATAAAATTCCTAATCTTATATAGTGGAAAATGCGATCAAAGCACCTCCAGGTCCAGTATTTTGGCCTTTTTAAAGATATACTCTGTTTTATTCTGCTGTAACACACATTAAGGGTAGACGGAATATTTGTGTATATACTGGAATGTATGTTGTTTCATTTTCCTTTTGACTTATTTGTGTTCAATGATTCTGTCATACAAGGGCTTGGGGAGAGACTGGGTCTAGTGGATTGTGGGGGAAGACATTTATCGACCACTGGCTTTTCTTGTTCGTACTTTTTTATTATTATTTGTTTTGTTTTTTTTGTTCCAGTCTGCCCTTACTGCACCACACAACACAGTATAAAGCTCTCACCACATATCTAGTGCAGAGATAATGAGTAAAAGTGCTTTTAAATTTTATTCCATCGCTTTCAGATGTGCCACTCAGTGTGTTAGGACGTTTAAATTATTTTATGAATGATAAAATGCCAAATTAAGGGGTTATTTATATGAAGATATATAAATAAATATATATATATATTATATATTAGATATAATGTGTAGTTTAAAATTATGTTTGTTAGAGGCTTTTTGCACTAGTCGAATGTTTCTGTTGTGTGATTCTATGTAACCTTTGGCTCTCTAGTTTGTCAAAAAAGCAGATTATTTTTGCAGAGCAATGTCACCAATTTGATTTCTTCTGTTTCTACTGTATCTTCTTTGTTTTATATTTTAATTGTAGCTTGTCAACAAAACATCCTGTGCGTGTTTTTGTATTTATATTGTATTGTTGAACTTATAGCAATGAAAATATTGTTGTTATCTGGCTCCTTTAATACTGTTTTATAGTATGTGTACCAATAAATCCAGGTGTAAAATGGGACAAAATCATGTGGCTCATTTGTGGTTTTTTTATTGAAGTGACACAAGTTATGTTGACAAAACTAAAACTTAACCATTTACTGTAATAATTATTATCAATAGTTTTTATTAAATAAAAAATAAGGTGTAATACTTTTGATGTCAGGATTATTTCCATAAAGTGTTTCACCAAAAGCTATCCGTCTTTGCCGTTTGTGTTTTGCCATGACCTCATGTGGGCTCAGTCTCTACAGGTCAACTGTGTTGTGACCGGCAGGCCCAGGCTGCAGTTACCCACGCTCCTATTTCCCCAAACAATGAGCTCTGTTAATCACATGCAACAAGTGCAGGGAGACTCCGGATCCTCTTGAACACCGGCGGCTCCATCGCTGTGGCTCTTTATTGTCTTGTAAAGCACAGCATTAACATCAGAAAGAAGAACAAAGCCCGGGGATGATGTTTGTGTTGCCCAGCAACACCGCCGCTTCTCTTCACTATATAACAGTGAAATGTCTGCTTCAGTTGGCCATCACTGGTTTGAGGGAGAGGTTACTAAACTTGTCCGCAACTACTGAGGGATGACCTCTGTTAACTTCCATCCATAAACTAGAATAATGCTGAAGGCGGAGGAGCGAACGGGGACTAAGATCCTCCTGGAGGCGATGTCCCAGGACAAGCTCCACCTCGCCAGGTTCGTTCTGGACGCGCTAGATGGAGGAATTGTGGATTCCAAAACCGAGAGCGCACAGACCCCTCTCATTTCATCCATATTCCTGCCTGACCACCAAGTTCGCTGTAAGTTTGTGGAGCTTCTTCTGCAGCGAGGGGCCAGTGTCAATTATCAGGACGCAAACGGACGCACCGCGCTGAGTTACGCCTGTGAGAAAGGCCACCTGGACGCAGTCAAGATCCTGGTCCGGAACAGCGCGGACCCGGAAATTGTGGACGTGTGGGGGAACAGTGCACTAATGTATGCCGCAGTCGGAGGCCACTCCCACATTGTCGAGTTTTTGGTTAGAGCTTTCAAGAGGCTGGGTCTTCAGATAGACAGACAGAATAAAGTTGGGAACTCTGCTGTTCACGTGGCAAAGTTTCTCGGCCACGCAGACTGCTTCTGTGCACTCACTAACAAGAAGAGCCACGAGGCCGACGGATGCGGAGAAGTAAATGACAGGTTTCAGAAGAAAGTTGGACATTTAGTGAATAAACTTGAAGCTCTCCAGACTTCTACTGATAAGATCAGTGTTCCAAGGCGCAGCTGGCAGCCAGGGCACCGGATGGACTCCATAGAAGAGTTGGACAGAGAGAGCGAAGACTCTTCCGCGCCTCCACACGACCTGGTCCTCCTCACCCCTAAACCCCCCCTGCGGACCTCTGACCAGCTCCTCTTCTCTAAGCGTAGCAGATCTGGGGACACAGTTGTCTCTGCCGGTGATCAGCTCCCTCCTCTTATCTCATGCAGTGGGTCAAAAAACACTATTTTCTTCTCACCCCGACCGGCCAGAAACTCTGCGAAGCGCAGCGCATCCTCTGCCCTGAACATCCTACTGACTCCTATCGCTGCCAATAAAAGTGACGATGAGTTGCGAACGGAAAAACTAAAAGCCGTAGATGTCAGCGCTCGCACATTTCGTGACAACTATCGGAAAAGGTTTAGTTTGCCAACTACCATCCTCAGCCCTGCGCCACCGGAACGCACTTTGGTTCCTTTGCGTAAATCCAGAGCAGTGAGGAGGTGCACAGCTTCTCCCTCTGTGGTAGAACTTCTCCAGTTTACCAATCCAACTACCGCCACCTCGTCTCCAACTTTCTCTGTGTTGAGCAACAAACTCTTGCGCCGGTTTACATCCCCGGAGTTTAAAAAGGATGCGAAAGAGACGGAGCATGATCCGGAGTTGACCTCGGTGCGGATTCCGCGATCGGAAACATTTCCCCAAGACATGAAACATCTCCTGGTTGGCAGTAAACCCAGCATCGACAGCATCAGCTCCGTTAAATGCGAGTTTGACTTCCACTGCAGAATACCCAACTCTTAAAAGAATGCGCCGTGCGTAAAACGTGCGTCCGTTTGTGTGCCATCTGTTCCAGCAGAGACGTATCCAGAGGACTCACTTGTGGTATTTTACTTCCTCAGAATGTTTTGATGTGATCCACTCTGACCTTCAACGCTAATCGATAATCATCATCATATAATGATACTTCCGCTCTAAAACTTTTTGCCAGTATACATATAGACTGGTACAGAATCGTGTGGCAGAAATACACTGAAAACAACTGATTTTAACCGATGTAACACTGATGTTTCCAAGGTTAAGTGTTCTGTGCAAACCGGGTGCCTTAATGCCTCCTGGGTTTTTAGTGTTGGACTATTTACAGTGGTGTGTCGGTGTTTGCCCCTCCTTTTGGGTTGGGGTGTTAAGGGACATTAGAAGCAGCTGATGTTCCACACATTACAGCCTTTTTTCAGTCTACTTTTGTGTATTTATTTCTTTTGTTAGGTTTTCAATAGTGAATAAATTCTCTATCTGAAAATAACCATGGCTCCCTGTGTTAGTTCTGTATGAGACAAAGACTCCAGATTTTATTCAAGGAAAAAAAAACCGTTAAAGCCGAGAGGGGTCTATATTCTGTACAGTTACAGTATTTCAGTGGGTATGTATACCAAACCACATCAGCTCTTTGTTCTCCGATTGCTGTGTTTAGATACATACACGCATCTTTTACAAAATACTCGCAGTATGAGCTCTCAAGCGGTGCAAAAAATTAATTTCAAATGAGTCATAATGTGTCTGTAATTAGTCGTAAAATTACAAGCAAGGAACAATTATTGCCCAGGGGTTCTAATACCAGGAGGACGTGTGCAGCCTAATAACTTCTGGAACCATTATCCATATCTTTACACAATGGAACTAGGCTGTGTTCACTTTTCAGTCTATCCTGACGTGTATTCGTGGACTGTTGGACGCAAAAGCAATGTAATTAACCTCGGTAGAAAGTTTGTGTCTTTTTTGTCTTTGAGTCTTGTTTTTAGCAGCTCTAATTTTCTTCACACATTCAGCTGCAACCTTGCAGAAATGGAATGCCACAGAGGGGGAGGGAGGGGAGTGTTTTCGGCGTTTCCCTCCAGACATACATCATTTGAGCCCAACCTACAGCTTCTCCTACAGAGATGGAGATACAGCACTGCGGGAATAACACTGCACAGTGAGCTCCTACAGGGCACTGACTCAACTGATGGACTTTTCCTTTCGAGCCGGAGCCTTATTTCGGATGTATGAGTTCGGTCTTGCGGCTGTCATTGATCTAAGACGTGTCAACCTTGGGAGGGGACGTGGGTTTGGGCTGTCAGAACTCTTCGGAGCCGGGGGCTTAGGCGGTGGAAACCGGATCTCACGTCCAACCTGGAGAATCTTTTGCTGCATTCACGATGATCTGAGCGTGACTTCTGTGCGCTGAGTAGAGGCATCCCTCCTCTCTCTCCTTTTTCCTTTCTCTCACCCGCCTCCCCTCTCTCTCTCTTTCCTGCTCTCTCTCTTTTCTTTCCGTGGGTTCAGCACACGCTGCCCTGTCACTAAGCCCCTGTTTCCAGCGTTGGGGAAGCTGATAGAAATGGGACGACTCGGTTTCAGCACCACGGAGAGCGCCCGACTTCTGCTATTGAGTGTGTTTGGTAAGAGAGCGTGTGCGCGCAGTTGTCGTGACTCCTCACTGCAGTGTGTGTGTCTGAGCACGCGCGCCCTCGTGCATGCCCGCCAACTACAGCATGTGTTTTTTACGTGACAGTATGTGTTTTTTTGTTATTTCCCAGAGTTACCATGCGTCATCTGTGCTTTCCCGCTCCTATAACTGAAGAACGGTAACTCTAATCAAACACGATCAGAGTTGAAGTTCATTACTTTGAGTCGCTATTCAGACTGCGGTCACAGCAGAGGCGTGCTGTTGCTCCCCTGATACTGCAGATTTCAGTCTACAGTGTCTTAACCTGATTTGGACCTCATCGTAAAGAAAACACAGGTGATATAGTCATCTGAGGGTATCACAGACGTAAACTCAGAGACGCACACTACGCCTCTTTTTTTGCTGATTCTGCATCTTTTCATTTGGGTAGTGGGGGGGGGGGGGTCTGCGTGTGTACCCCACCTGCTTACCCTGTTGACATAGGTGCCCCACCTCCAACTTTCCAGCTTCCATTTCCTGTGCACACAAACTGTTCTGCTCTGTGTTTCTATGGTCAGGTGTGCTGGCGCTGTCCGTGGTGCTGGCGGAACAGGAGGGAGAGAACCTGTCCGGACTCTCCAACAACCCAGACAAAGCCATCTTCGCCGTCCGGGAGAACGGAACAACATGCCTGATGGTGGAATTCGCCGTTAAGTTCCTCGTGCCATATGACGTGCTCGCGCTCAATGGCATAGACGTAAGGAATCAATCGTGATTTGTAATGCCCATCAATAGGTTTTAATAGGTTTAATCCTTAACAACATTAGCACAGCGTTGCAATGGATCGCTCTGTGCTGGAAGACTTGGATTCTGACGGCTGGTGCGTAAAAGTGAATAAGCACGGGAACACTTTTATATGCACATATTGCAAAATATTTAAGTGTTTTGTTTTTGGTTGTTTTTTTTGCCAATACGGAGCATGTATTTTAAGTACATTTCTAGTTAACATGGAAACAGCGGGGCCAGTGTAAAATCCTGTGCGTAAAATCCTGAGGTCGCATTTTCTTAAGAAAGAAATCCAAACAATAATGATCTATTTAAACAGGCGTAAAAGTATTTGTGCGTAAAAGCTCTCCACAATTCAGCTTCCTTCATATCTGGTGACTACATGCGTAAAACTCGCAGGACGGTGGTAAAGTTGTTTTCTGCCACATAATTCGTGCTTGTTGTATATTGCTGTAGTTAATCACCGAACAGGCATCGTTCACTTTGCCCCGTGGTGCAGAAATCGAGGGAAAATGTGGGGGCACGGAGTCAGAGATTCACATCACCTGGAAGAACAAGGCTTACACCCTTCGCATCTACTTCGCTAAGGTGAGCGAGAATCCAGGCAAAAGGAAACTAAACAAATTGACTTTTTGTAATAAATAAATGACTAAATAACAATATGGGACGCAGACGCACAAAAGAATTCCCTAAAAATTCACTGGTTCACTCTTAAAGAACTAGAATGCAGCGTCTTTCATATCAATTAAGTCAAGCCAGTTAAACTACTACTTAAGTTGAAACAAATGCACATATTCATCATCAGAATGACATGAAGAGTTATGAGGAGGAGTCTCTCAGCTGATCGTGGGCCAATCTTGTCTCCCTGGGGTAAAAGATACGTTGTTTGATGCTTTTTGTCTCCGCATGGTGCAGGAGTTCCGAGACAAAGGCACTGAGGTGTGGAAGATCAGCAAGGTCCAGTTCGTCTATGACACCTCAGAAACATCGCATTTCATCAACGCATACAACCGTGAGTGTCCCGCCGAGCCTGTACAGTTACTACTCAGCACATTTCTACGACGCCTGCCCTGATCCCATTCATCTCACATTCAACTCGGGATTAGCGGCGATTCACACAAAATGTAGGATCTTCACGCCATGACACCACGTTCTAACTGATTTATGAGATTTATAGGAAAAAGAATGGAATAAAATGTCTTCTATTATAAACATTTAATTACTAGTAGCAGTAGTATTTCGGAAAAACGAGAGCTGCTAGGTATTGTTTCGTTTCTTTTATTGTTATTACTCCATTTAAATCATTTTTAAAAATGTTTTTACTATTATTTCGGATGATTTGGAATTATGCGTCTGTTTGCAATGAATTTGCCAAATTTCACACTGATATAATTTTTGTAAAACAGTTGACTGATGAAGCAGATCACTTTCTTTGTTGTTCTTACATATCTTCCTGAGACCCAGCAATACATTTTTGTCCTCCACAAGTTTCACTGCTTTGCTTAAGAAAAATAAAATAACATACTGTTTTAAAAAATAGAAAATGTATCTGAAAACACTGTTGCATTATGGTGCTTCCAATCAATGCAATTTTTTATGTAAATTCTCTCTCTCTCTCTCTCTCTCTCTCTCTCTCTCTCTCTCTCTCTCTCTCTCTCTCTCTCTCTCGCTCT
>JAPQRQ010000017.1:9762602-9789695 GCA_037367365.1 Apogon talboti
CCCCCCCCCCCCCCCCCCCCCCCCCCCCCCCCCCCCCCCCCCCCCCCCCCCCCCCCCCCCCCCCCCCCCCCCCCCATTAGGACTTTATGAGTGCAGCCATATACTTGCCCTCAATGCAGCTTTTATAGACATACTCAATGTACCAGGCTGTCCTTTGGAACCAATCACCTTGGAAGAAGCTGAGCTACTGTAAACTAGGCTGTGCTATGCTTCACTACCTTCCTCCTGATGTGCAATACTGCTGCCCACAGGGAAAAGCAAATTCAACGTTCAACCACATACAGATATCTACAGCCAGCTGTAGATTTAACAAACACCAGCAAAAGAAAAAGGTTGGCCTCATGAAGACATGCCTTAAGCCAAGCATGGAGACAGAAAGATGTGTTTGTGACTACAAACTGAAGGAGTGGAACGTCTGAGTGAAATGCATTTCATTTAGCAGAAACATCACAGCTGCTCCTGTGCAAAGACACCCCTGTACCAATGACATTCTATTAGGAGCTGACTGATATGGTTTAGTCAGGACCACTACAACACTGGTTATTATTAATCAAGGTCACCAATTACCCATGTTTGGAATCAACATACTGTATAACTGCAGTAAACATAAAAACATTGTCAAAATCACAAACCCTTTTGCAGATATGAGTTAAGCATATATTTAACTATAAGAGAACCAGTAGCCCTTGGCAGAATTTCTTTTAGTTAACTGAAACAGTTTTGTAAACTAAATAATTTAAGTAAAAACAGTAAAACTTACATTATGAGTTGAGTTGAATTAGTCTGATGTCAGTCGCACTGGTCTGCACAAAGCAGTGTGTTCAGCATTCAACGGAGTAGCCTCAAGACAGAACAGCAGCTGCATCTGAAACAAGGTAGTGCATTTTGAAATGGAGCCATTTTAGTAGCTACCAAATGAAAAAATAGCTACACCACAGTCATAAAAATGCTGAATATCAGATTGAGTAATTGACCTGGCTGTTCACTGGTTGTTCTGTGCATTACATGGATTCCAGACTCAACATATACTGTAGCTACTAAGGCAGGATTACGAGTACAGACTAAAGATGGACTGATAACTCAGATAGGACATCTTACAAACGATCAGTGTCAATAATGGCTTTTCACCTGGAATTCCTGACTTTGAGGAAGAAATGAACCTAAATTTGACTGAATTTTTGGTTCTTTTGTATAAATCAGTAGTCCAGATTTTATCATGTAAATGTTTATTTACTTAGACACAGATCAGTTTAGTTCAACTGCCACCCACTTTTCAATAATGACAAAAAGAGTTCATTTACAGCAGTGTGATTTTTTTTCCAGTTTGTCTGTAAAGTAATCAACTACTGCTTTCTAACTATTGTTATATCAGCATTTAAAGATCCATTATCAGTTGCCTCTACATTAAAACCTACAATGTCACCTCTTAATCACTCCTGACTTCAGTGGGAGAAATTATTGGTAGACTAAATCATTGTGATAATAATTCTTTGTTGGAACCATACTGACTTCATGACATGTCGCAGAAAGGCACTAAGTAAATCATTAGCCTCATAACATAATTACCCAAGTCATATTTTTGGCTAAATTGTGATATCTGTGTAACTTTGCTCTCCTAACACTGCTGTTTCATTTTATGCAGATATCACAATTTGGCCGAAAATATGACAGTTATGTCATGAGGCCAACAATATTGCATCACCAAGCATTACATTGCAGAACTCTACATAGATCTTTACAGCTTCAGGCTTTTTAACAGACATGTTTATTAATACACCCAGCGTGCTGACAATAAACCTTTTTTTTTTTTTTTTTAAACAGCCTACAAGTGCATCACTGATCAGCGGGAGCGCCTGGAGGAGACCCTCCCCCTTGTTTTAGGCCTCATCTTGGCTCTCATTATCGTCATCACGCTCACTGTCTACCACTTCCACCTGAAGCTGACGGCGAGCCAGCCCCAGCTGCCCAGAGACCGCTCCATGTACAAGAATATGTAGTGTGTGCACAGGTGACTCCCTCAGCTCTCCTCAATGCTCCTCGATGTCCCAGGCCCAACACCTCACAGTCCACTGCCCCGCTCTGGACGGACTGCCTGCTTGACTGAGATTTCCATGTGTAGCCTGTACTCTAGGCCCTTTGGCTGGCAACAATTACAACAGAAAGTATGGGACAGCTTGGGGCATTCTAATATTTTGGGCCTAGCATGGATGTAGTTGTGGGGATAAACCTACCAAAACCGACTTTACCCAGTTGAATCTTAATGCCATAAATCCATAGTCAGCGTTACAATGACTAGACTTTTAACAATAAAAAAAAACATGCTTTTGTGAGAATATAATTTATTTTTTCAAACTAGTAGTAGTTGTTTGTCAACATTAAAAAAAAAAAATTACAAATTTGAGCTTTTAGTTTATCAGCTTATCTAATAACGTCACTGGAGTCGGGTTTGTTTTTAATCAAACTTCTCTTTGAATGAAATGTATGAATTGCCTGAGCTTCTGCTGTCATTTACCAACTGTTTGTCGTCTTCTCCGCACACACACTCTTTCTGAAATTTCTGCTCAATAATTTCAACACCTGCTGTTGGTTCAGTATTTGCCGATCTCATCTGTTGGGATCTACATTCCCTGTCGTTTCATTTCTGAATGCAGCCATAGTGTTGACAGTGGACAGTCTTGTAGTGTATAGTGCAGTGGCATTCAAAGTCATTATGATTTGCAGTGTTAACAGTTTTTGCTTTGACTTAAATCTTTTCTGTACACAGATGTATGAAACATATCAAAAAAAAAAGACACAAAACACTTGACAGATATTCTGTATTGATAGTCAAGATGTGATCTGAATGCCATATGAAAATGTTTATGAAAGTAACAAGAGGTTATTAAATTAAAAAAAATGTGTATAGTATTTTCAGAAACAAAGTCTATGCATAAACTTCTGCTGATGCAATCCTGTGCAGTATTCTATTCACTCAAATAAATTGCTGGAATCATCTCATTATTTCCATTGTTATTTATCACATCATTTCATATGCTCTTTGATCTCTGAACTAATAAAAATCTATTACTGGTAAATTAACAAAAAAAAAACAAACAGCCCTAGAGAGAGGTGACAGATGCACCTGTCAGAGGAGACGCTGCAGGGATGAGGTATTGATTTTGTGGCCCAGGCCTTCGAAGGGAACACAATATGATCAAGTCTAATTGAAAATAAATAGAGTATTTGTGTCAGCTACAGCTATTTGTTTCAGCAGCAGGGACGTCCTACATCATCTTCAGTCACAACACATCCAAGTCTTATCCAGTTTTTCGCTCGGCTTGGCCTCTCCCTGTTTTGTTTTGGTTTTTTTTTTTTTAAGAACTGAGCTTCTGTACATTGATCTTCTGTATACTCAGGACGGAGACACCCATGTTCCAGTCCTGTACATTAAAGATATTTTCCTTTCCTTTGGACAAATGAGAGTGTCAATGTTTAGAAGAAGACAAAACCTCTAGCCCAGAGACACCTTCTATAACTTTTCCTGATCTGATTTTGTGCATCTCCAGAAGGATCAACACTGTACACAGCTAATGTTACATCTTATCCAACCAAAACACAGACAACTCACATATACAGTTTTTGAGTCGCCAATTATTACTCTGTCCAATAATCTGGGCTATCACAATAACTGCTGCTTTGCACTATATATTTCATATATATTTACTATTTATAATAACTTCTCTTTTTGTACATTTCTGATTTTAATACTTTTTAATATATTTTTATATATACATATTTATTTTATATTTAACACACTTATGATACAGTAGCTGCTACAAGAGATTGCTGCTAAACAAAGTTTCATTGTATTGTGTACAATGACAATAAAGCTTCTTCTTCTTCAACTCTGAATACCCATCCACCCCCAGCTAAGCACTACAATCTCAGAGTGTTGTGGCTTATGTAAATATGCCTACACTGATAATAACATGTGCAGAAAAATGTCAACCTGTTTGGACGAATATCATTGATAATATGATGTGCTATAATGACAAATGGCTCAGAGTGAAACTGACAAAAGCAGTGATTATAGGAAACATTGCCCCTGTGCCGTGTCATAGTCAGAGCCCAAAATGGGCATATTTGAGTTGCCAATTGACAGAGGAAAATATATGGTAATGATATATGAGAATTCCTTTTCCTAATTAAAGCAAAAGAGTGTTTGTTCTCTGGAAGAGTTTTTAAATATTGACCTCAACAAAAGCATGCACACGAAGAGGAGATGCATCAGTTGTAAAAGGCACAACACAATGAAAACAAGACGGACATGACGTACCAAGAGAAAAAAAATTATGTACAATAAGAGGCGTAACATGTCAAAAAACAACATAAAAGTCACAAGTCAAAAAATTTGATTTGACTTGTGTCTTTTAGTCAGTAGAAATGTGGATGTTATTTTGTAATTTAGGTCCTGTCAAGGCCTCAAATTTTTCATTATGGTCTTGAGATGAAAAAGTTTGTGAACCACTAGTGCATCGTCACTGAGCAGAAAACAGAGACACACATTAGCATTAAATCAATTTGATGTTATCTGATCTCAAAGGTGCACCAAAAAAACACAACCATATGAGGTTATATTATGACATGGTGTTAATGTTAGAATCAGTAACAGTTCATTAACTGCATCATCCAAAACAAAAACAACAGTTCTATCAGTGAAACTAAAGTTTGCGTCAAATACTGAGTAATGCGGCCATCGGTGGGCCAGGCCTCTGTGACCTGCTGGACAGACAGACGGACTTGCCGTTAGATACAAGCTGTTCTCATAGGCTGTATACAATTATTGAACAGATGAGCCATGACATCACCTACTGGTTTCTGGACTGCCACTGAAGCCAGTAATTTCAGACCCACTTTCAGCTCCATCCCCTTCAATTGTGTCCATGGAACCTCATTTCAGAAAAAAGAAATCTGTATTGCTGCCAATGGCAATCATTTTTTGAGTGTCAATATTGCCATCATTAACACATGTGTTTGCCAGTTTAAAAGACATTTTTTTTCAATAAAGTTGCAGTTTTTTGTAAAACTGTTAAATTAGCAGACTGTGAAAATACATAAACAAAAAAGATTGTATGAAAATGGAGTCTGGTTTAGACCAGCTCTATATGTAAAGTGTCATGAGGTAACTTCTGTTATCATTTGGCGCTATATAAATAAAATTTGATTTGAAAATCTGAGGCGATGTCATCATAATTGTGTACATGTGATCTGTTCAGAGTGGCTGAAGGTGTCTCTGCAGCTTTAACAAGACCGGACATGTAGTGATTTATACCTCTTATAGAATGAGATCAAATGTGCAAAGGTAATGGCTGTTTTGGTGCTGGTGACATATGATGAGAGATGCAGACCACTGAGCTGTTTTTTTACCATCTTGGCCAGAAACTCTGACTTTCCTGAAAGATTATCTTTTAAATTGACAAACATCATATGTGTACATGGGCACACCAGATCACTGACCAGTGACCACCATAAAATTTTCCAAAGTTAGGTTCCATGGGGCACGCTGAAATGAATGGGACGCCATCTCTCTATTTGACTGCCGTCATGTTGGACTTTTGGAACGAAAATTGACCATATTTAGGCAAAACGGATGCGACTACATGTGTCTGAAGGGTCAAGGCAGAGCTGATGTTAAACCATAGTTGTGTAGTGACTCAGTAAAACGGTAAACTAAAGCACAGTCTTTCTATTGTCCTGTTAGGGGAATATATTAACTACAAAGACAGTGGAGCTGTCTTTTCAGGAAGAGACAGTGTTTTATTAAGTTAAAAAAAGGAGATGTTATACAGACCTGTCAATCAAAGCCCAACACATGAGACTTCAAAACTTCTATTTGACCTGAAATCAAAGGAAACATTTATAGATGGACCTCTAGATCATTTATTAGAGGTTCTACATAAAACAAATGAGACAAGAATTGTTGTTGGGGATACAAATTATGGAGTTAGTATTTTTAGAGGTCTATGGGAGCCGGTCAGCCCCAGCGGCCGTCAGTGGTATTACAACTTAAAGACACTAATGCACTCGCTTTATTTTGGAGCTCATCTCTTGGTTTTATTGTAAAATAATAATATAGACAATATCAGTGAATGAGGAAAAACTCACCTGCAGTCGAGCCGTCTTGAAAGATGTGTAGACCAGTTTGGTTTGAGATGTTACGACAGGCGCGCGCTAGATATCATCAACCGTTTTCAACAAAACTTTTCTTCTTCATTCATGAGCAAATTAACGACATATCACGTACACGTATCTCACAGTAACTCGGCTGTAAATATTAACCCTCCTAACACGTTTTGGGTCACTTTACAGACTTTACAACTTAGCAGAAACTTTTCTGGCATCTGTCGGAAAAGTAAACACTCAGGTGTAACCAATCCTCAATCAACTAGCCAATCGTTACCTCTGGTTCAGTTCCATTTAGTTTCCCAGGGGGCATTGCGAGGGAGCAGCCACAAGCAGCGACTGTGGTGTGGAGATGGAACATCTAAACCGAACGCAACCGGGCCCATAACGTTACAAAAATACTTCCGGTTTTTCGATTAGTTTTATGTTTTCAAAAACAATGCAGCCCTATATTGACAAGAATATAATTATAAATGGTTAATTTAAGTAGTTTTGCTTTCACACAGAGATAAAGTCTTAATATTGATGTCATTTTGCTAGTCTTAGAATAGGAAATCTGCTTTACATCATTATACTAATCCCAGTATCACGGAAGCGTAATTGTAAATTGATGTTATTTACCTTTTGTGCTCATGCTACAAAACTTGGAAGAAAAAAAAAGCTATTAATGTTAACAGTTCCGGGTTCACAGTTACGCAACTAGCAAATCTATTTACAATAAGCAGAAAAATACACGAGATTTTAACATTTTGTAATTGTGATGCACTTTGGGGCAGCTAAATGTGACGTTTTTTGTTTTGTTTTCTTTTTGGATGCATTATAATAAAGTCCTCTATAGTAAGAATCAACTCCTTCTACAGGTCAATCCCCTCTGATGCCCTGCAGTCCCACTGGCCGCAGTACCTGTGCTTGTTGCCATTTTATTTACTCTGCCGTTGGTGCAGTTGTGTGTCTCTGAAAAAAAGAAGCTCCATTCTCTGTCTGAACTGAATCAATATCCCATTATAGAGCTTCAGAGGGAAATGGCTTAGAGGAAAGAAAGAGAAATAACCTCATATATTATGGCAACGCCGATCCATGGATGTGCCTTTTGTGTTGCGAGGTGAAGTTAGAAAAATTTGGAGATGAGAACTGCTGAATTTTGAAAATATGGAAGACCCTAACAACAGAAAGAAAATAAACTGTTGATGACTGAAAGGAGCTCCCTGAAATAATCTTAGAGTGAGCTACTTAAAAAAAAATCTCTGCTTGATATGGGACACAGAGAGAGAGAGAAGAAAAAAGAGGAGATTGTAGAGGATGAAGGAAAAATCCATGCAACACATCTCAATGTTTTTATGGGCGTTATTTTAATTGAAACCAGCTTCACTGATAACAAACATGCAATATCACTGTACAAGCCAACACCACAGGTAACTGTTACTCATTCAAGTCTTGACACATTGTCAAGGATTAGCCAGCAGCAAACACACACACATGCACACACTCATAGCCATACACACAAACTTTCAGATGTTGTACAGAGATAAACACGCTCTACCTCTTTTGCTCTCTGACGTACACTGACACACACTCTCGCACGTACTCACACAGTCATATTTACATATCACAGTGAATGATGGGTAAAAACGATGTGGGGGAGGAGGAGTACACTGTTCTCCCGGTCTGACCAGAGATGAGAATGGCAGCACAGTTCCAGCGATAGCAAGTGTCTGACTGAGGTGGGATAAGGAGTGAGATGATGACAGTGAGGATGTGAGTAGAAAACGAGACCTTTTATCAGGATCCGTGAATCTGTGCAGTAGGCGGGAGTCTTGGATGGGCACCTCTTAGCATTTAGAGAAACAGGATGAGACTCCTAATATAGAAGAAAACAGGTCCACGTGGGATAATCTTCTTTTCCTGTCAAATCCACTCAGTCTGTGCTACATTTAAATGCATTGTGTGTAATTACAGTATCATAAATACAGGGCTTCTTGGTTTCATAAGTAGGTTTGTGATATTGCTTGGATGATCAACTGATATGACTGTCTGCCGATGCGCTGCTAAAAATGCAAGTCAAATCCCAACAAAAAGCAAACAAAAAAATAATAATTAACAAAAAAGGCCACACTACCAAAAAATAAACCTTCGATTCCAATAAATAAATAAATAAATACTTTAAAACCTTATACAAAATCCTGACATTACCCTTTTTTCCAACATTTAATGGAAGTTCTGCCTACAAATGTAAGATAATAAATATATTTAGTATTTTTAGTAACAGTTAGGTTTAGGTGGCTTTATTTGGGATATCTCTTATATCTTTAAGCAAAAACTGGATTATAAACAGTAGGAAAGATCTCTGCAGAAACTCTATTTAATACTGCTCATATCACAATGGTTACCACACGATAAAATACTGCAAATTATCAAAACTGTACAGAAAAACTTACAAGTTTCTCTAAAATACATTTTCACTGTTAGTGTGTGAGAAGAGAGATACAAGAGAGCTCGTCTCTTTTTGACCAGCTGAGCAGCAGCCTGACCACAGTCATTACTAGTCAAAATCCCTTCTGTCTCTGCACGCAGCTGATTGTTCTGCCCTCTGCTGCTCCGGTCTGGAGCAGAGTGCCAGTCCCGGGGTCCGTTCGCCTCGTCAACCGCTCGCTGCACTCGTCTGAAGCTCGAGCTGATGGCTACTACAACTCTACGCGGAGCTGAAGACCTACAGTCTAGGAAGAGAGAAGACTGTAGTGGGGTGAGCCAGCCCACATGTTTCTACTGGACATCTAACAGGGTAGTGAGTTCCTCTGGCACGGTAATCTCTTTTAGTCCAGCTCATAGTTTGAAAATACTAGGTGATTTTTTTTTTCTTCTTTTCTCTGTCGTGTGTTTTTTTACATGAATTTCTTAGATATTCCTCTAGCTAATCTACTTCACGGTTACAGGTGTGAGTGTTACATTAGTGGCGTGCCACAAAACGGCGGCATGTTTTGGCTGAGTGAGGGCAGTGCCACCCTGGTAGTGTGTGTTATGTGTGTGTAATTAGTGTAGAACGGGGCAGGTTCAGGCCATCAGGTCAGCGGTGGCGATAGTGTCTCATGAGGGGGACGATGCAAGATGGAGGTCCTGACAGCTTGAGGAAGGGGTGTTGGAGGAGTTCCTGGGCTGTTGCTCTTTGAGAAGGCTCTCTAACCAGCATGAGATCCAGGAAGGACCTCAGCACGGACGACACCTGCAAAATGGAAAGAACAAGTTGGAAACATTAACGCCTTAGGGTAAAGGGCAATTATGTTTAACCCTTTCATGCATGAATTATGAAGACCTTAGTCAAGATTTTTTTCACGAGTGTTTTTATTCCTCTTTAGGCAAGAAAAAAACAATGCAATTGATTTTTTTTAATGAACCTATTTTTCATGGAGTTCCAAAAATGTCAACTCAACTGGACACCATGTGTTAAATTTTTTTAAACAAAGAAACATGTATTTAAGGCACAATATCAGAAAGTGATAAACTGTGTGAAAATTATGAAATAAAAACATTTTTAATGCAACTAATCTGATGTTTTCCTCACATTTGATTATACTGTAATACTAGTTATTACTCACTTCATGGAGATAATATAAAAAAACAAAATTTGTTTAAGAAAACTGTTAATTAGAGTCTAATAACAATTGTTGGGTGATATGCAATTAAAACAAAACAACAAAACCCATTAATATACAACAGAACAGCTGTAGAATAGCTGTCCACTGTAGTGACCACTATGCATGAAAGGGTTAATAAGTAGCATTATAATACATTCATGCATGTGTGGGCCGTGCTAACAAGCCACTACAAACTGCTGTTCCAAAAAATGTAAGTGTGCTTTAAGGTAGATTCTAAAAACATGGACAAATTAAAAGATTTTCATCATAAATTGTGAAGATCATAAAAATGTCACCACAGCTTTACATTTTTTCACATTTCAACCATTTCCTCTGGGATTAATTAAGTATTCTGATTCTGATTTTGTTCAGCGAGTAATCCTGCCTGCCATCCTCTGTCATCGCTGAAGTGAAGGTGTTCAAAAGGCTGAAAACCAGGGTAACTTTAATTTAGCAACCACATATGAGGGTAATTCAAAAAGTTCTAAGACAAATTAAAAAAAAACCTTTATTTTTGAAAGTAACAAGATTATTTTTCTACATAACATCCACCTACGTCAATACACTTCTGCAAGCGATGTTTCCACCATTCCATTCCTTCTTGATAGAATTTTGTTGAACTAGTTTGGCTCAGTTTGAATTTATGGCATTTGTCTTAGAACTTTTTGAATTACCCTCGTATCTATTTTGATACGATAAATAAACTGCTTTGCACGTAACGCGTTCAGAACCGTGCTCATTAACCATGTTCAGGCTAGCATCTTTGAAATGAGCTCAAAATGAGTCAGGACTGATGTAGGAGAATACAGGTTTTGGTTTGAATAATGTAAAAAATATAGAATGATTTTATAATATTGAATACTTAAATTCCAAATTTTATTAGTTTTTGGTTGTTTTTAAGACAGCAGTAGACCATATTACATGTGTGAAGTCACATCTAACAACCTAAAGCAGTGAGGGGGAAAAAAAAAGATATTTAACCCATAAAAACACAAATATCCATCACCAACCAAAAGCATCTGCTGACCTAAACTGTTTAATGACGAATCCTATTAATCCATATCAATAATCGATATAAAATGCAGTTTGTCATCTTTTCATGGTCATCAGATATGACCCATTTGGACGTTCCGAGGTTCTGTAGTTACCGTGGAAACACCGTCATCTTCTACAACATTGATTCACCAGTAAAACCCATGGAGTTGGATCAGTGACAGTGGATGGAAATGCTTGGTTTATGTTCAGTTAATGATAGATTTTACTGAAAAAGTCACTTTTTCTTCAGTTTTCGATATAATAACCCTCAACTTTAATGGAGCTTTTATGAACATCTACATGATCAGTGAAATAAATACAGGAAAAATACCTGATTTATACTGATAAAATGCAAAATACAGGAGATAATATTATAATAAATGGTGATAAATCACTTAAGAAAAGGTTAAATATAAATAAAACTGACATAAAAATAGCGCTGGGTCTTTATGGGTTAAGTGAGACTTCAGCCATTCTACAGTCTTGAATGAAACCTTGTATCACCACCGTCCCTTCAAACAGAGGCCATCCTGTGTTATTATTTTCCCCAAAAAATGTAAATGTAAGTCTTTGTTACCTTATGCGACTCTTTAAGCCGGGGGGGTAGGTTGTCTCGTATCCTCCTCATGGCCTGCAGAGGGGGTTCGTTGAAGTACGGGGGCTCTCCATCCACCATCTCAATTACCATGATGCCTAAAGACCAGATATCCACCTGGACACACACACAGAAACACTCAGACCTTCCACAGCAGCTTTATCGCAGAACAGAGGAGAATTACATGTTGTGTTACATACAGTATCTCTCTGGACTTAAGTTAATCCTTGTGTTCGTAGTTCTCACCTCAGTCCCGTAAGGTAGTCTAGAGATGACCTCTGGCGCCATCCAGTAAGGCGTACCCACCAGAGACTTCCTCTTGGGCACCTCTTTGGAAACTTGGGCACAAAAGCCGAAGTCTGACAGTTTGATCTACACAGAAAACAAAAACAAAAAAACAAAAAAACCTCACCTTAAACCACTTTTTACATTCATCCAGACAGTACAGATTGTGTCAGGTCAGAACCCTGGTGTTTGATGCCAAGAAGTGCACTGCCCCACTGAGATGAAGAGCTTTCACAGAGGGCACTAATCTCCTGTATTAGGTGGTTAATTATTCTTCAATTAATCATGTCTTATCAGCTCATTAGGAGACATTAGGCAGGATTTAATTACGGGGGCACAAGTGGTAATTTATGATGATGAGTTTCTGGCACTGGCTGTTGACAAGTGGCACAACTGGCACCCATGGAGAAGGTCAGTGAGTGAACAGCAGCGGGAAACAGGGACGTTTGACCCGGGATCCTGTGGTTATCGAAACGTAAATGTGCAATCGGGTCTACAAATGTTCCACTGTTATTCAGAATATTACAATATTGTGCATCTGACTGGTCTCATGTAACAGCTGGTTATGTTTACTTTATAAATTAGGCCTTTTTATGAACAGAGCATCTTCAGACTCTGATATATGCGTTATACTGATGTTATACTGATGTTATTCAGGTTTTAGGAGGATTCTCCAGACATGCATATTCAGAAAATGCTCCTCATTGTGGGTTTTACAGCAGGTTGAGACACAAAGTCCCTGTTATAATCAGCTGGAGTAGAAACAAAGATCCTCTCTGGTACAGATGCATCCTTCAAACTCAAGTCCACATTTCTGATTCAAAGGAGAAACACACCTAATACATTATGGAAACATTATGGAAAAAGGTTTTTGGATACTAGCGAATATCTGAAAGCTGACCTTTGGAGGAATAAACAAAGGAGGATGTGTTCACCCTATTTTTTATCACAGTTGCATGTTATCGGAATGTTCCTTGTCATTATCTGTGTTCAAGGCTTAGTAACGGCATAAACCACATTAAAATCACATTTTCAAGATTTTAAAATACAAAAAAATAAGAATATCATGAAGTTAAATGTAAATTGGCTGTGGCTTTAAATAAGGTCATGTGGCGCAAATGTGATTTACCTTAAATTCAGTTTCTGTGTCATGTACAACATTAACAGAAGTATTTTCTTTTATTTACATGTTTGTGTAAATAATGACCTCATATTTCTGTTTGATGCTATCCCAGTCACCTACATAAATGTAGTTCACAGATTTATTTTTACTGTATATTGCATAAAATATTAAGCTTCACTAAATGCAAAGAAAATACAATTAGAATAGAATGAATAGATTTCAAAGAGGTTTTCAAAGGAACAGTTAAGGCCAAATGGTCGCATTACATGAAAATAAAAGTAAAATAACAAATATCTAATGGTTTTAAGAAATGTAAATATATGGGAGTAATATGTGGTACGATTTCATGCATGTAAATCTTTTTTTAACTGCAGTTGGACAGAAAATTTAGGTCCCATTACCCCCCATGAACACACGCTGGTTGTAGCCTTACCCTTCCGTCACTGGTGAGGAGAATGGAGTCACTTTTAATGTCGCGGTGGATGACGCCCTGTGTGTGCAGGTAAGACAGAGCCCTCAACACCGACAAACATACGGTGGCAATCTGCTCCTCGTTCATCCTGTGAGGAAACACACACAGACAGAAAAACCATGTTGAAGTAATGTCAACACAGAAGTAATAAAGCATTTCAACTACAACAGTAAAAGACATATGTAGGGGAATTTAAACAGAATACATCACATTTAATCTGCACAAACATGCTCCATAAACTGTAACAAATGGAAGACAACATACATTTTAGGAGTCACATTAGATGCTTTATAGTTGTCAGTGTTTTTTTAAGGAGTTCCCAAACCTCCAAAGCAATAATTTGAGAGACAATTAGGAACTGTACTAAAACTATAAATAGAATGGAAGTGGAAGTGGGTGAGTAGCGTCATCTTTTGTTTGTTTTTTTTACTTCAGAAAGTGTTCAAAAAGTTGACAGCCTCTTACAGTACGATAACATTACTTATTGTTTGCTTTAGTTAAGTTGTGGCCAATGTCAGCTGGTTATTTCATCCAATTACAGACAGATTATAGGAAAAATCTGACCACAACCAGCCAAACATCTACTGATGGAATATGTTTTGTTATAAATACAAATGTTCATCCTTCCAGTACAGTTCACAGACTTGTAGAATCAAAACCAAGACCCACTGAAACTCTTCAACACCTTACAAAGATCTTTGTTATTTTCTTTTAATTTGTCACAGCCATGCTCAATCATTTGGTCAAAGAGATGCAATAAATCTGAGCACTGATTTGACAAAGGCAGCATTTTATTGCCTATTAGTTTACATGTTACCATACCTATGACATGTACATTGTTGTCATTTCTTTTTATTGCTATATTTAATCTATTCAATTCATGAAAATTCTATTTAAAAAGACAGTTTCCATGCTTTACATTAGGTTGACTGTGATTTTTTAAAATAAAAAATAAAACATAGATATTAACAGTTTATTGGGCTCCAGACTACATTTATCCAACTTCAGATTTCGCTGTGACTGTGTAGAAATTACAGTCTCATACAGCCGAGATGGAGCAGAAGTCTTGTTTGAAAAAATACAGGGAAAAAAAAAATACATCTCTGTCCTAGCCTGCAGCGGCTCCAGCCATGATGTGCAGAGCAGGAGGGTCCCATATGGAGAGCTGGGGCGAGTATTGCGTCTGACTGAGCTCACACAGAATCTCAGAGCTCCACTGAACATTAACATTTAGACCCAGCTGGCCGGACCATGTTGTGTGCACGCGTGTGAGCATATACTGCACTCTAAGCTGCTTCAGTACACGAACACGCTCATTTGCGAGCTCAGGCCGAGCTAACACATGCATATAATATAGTATGGATTATTTCACCTATACTCTCTTTAAGCCTCTCATCACATGTGCACACCTTTTGTTATCTCCTCGCTGCCAGAGCAGTCGTTTGTAAAATTGTCATTGTGAAGCACTACCCCTAGGCCTCACACACACACACACACACACACACACACTTATATAGATGTACACTCAGTTCACAGCACAGATTGAAGCAGATTTTATTGTCACACATGTATGCGTTTACGCACACAAGAGATAAATGAGTTTTTTGGCTAATGGATAAACAACTGGCTAAGGCGAAGTGAACGGGATACAGACAAAAACAGCTTCTCACCGTGTCTTCCATGTGTTTAGAGGACATTACATTGACATACATTTATTTCCTGGAGAATTAAAACTTACCTTAATCTATAGAACCTTAAAACAACTGTTATCCCTAAAATTCAGTCACTTACATTAAGAGTGTTTAAACAGACTCATATTCCTATAAATGTAAGTCAATCACGGCTATGCATGCACACAAAAACGTATACACACACATACACACACACACACACTCAGGTAAACACATACAATCTTACAGAAAACAGGAGCACTGAAAGAGAAAATTGTTTCAAACACCAAGTGATAAACAATTTTAATGAGTGTGTAAAGGTTGTCAAGGGGAGGAGAATTACACACGCACCTACACAGAACTCTGCATAAACAAATGTTCCCATTCAACCACACACACACCAACATGCGTTAGCACTTACAGCGGATGAAATCACAGTGAAGTGCAGTTCATTAACAAACTCTGAAGTATAATTGAGATCTGAACGTGATCGAATGGTTGAGGAACAACCCTCATTCTGCCAGTGTTTACTCGTATTAGACATGTGTGTGCGTGTGCATGTGTTCACAATTTTGGCGTTTGTGTGTTTTGCTGCCAACAAACCAGAGAGCTGATGAGGCTTGTGCAACATGAGGCAATTTCCACAACAAAAGGCTTAACAGAAATGGCACAACACCCTCACCTGGACTGATACAGGAAAAATAATCAGCAAAGATGTAAAGATTTAGTTCCAAACACACACACACACACACACACACGCTTATGCTGTGTGACCGTTGTGTGTGTGTTATGTTTGGGAAGTAGTAAAATAGATAAAACAGAAATAATGTGTGTCCAATAATATCCAGTTTCCTGAGGTTTCCATTAGTACCTCTAAAAGCATTCATGTGCATACTGAAAAACTGTCACACACACACGTACACACACACACAACACTCACAAACATGCAAACATCTGTGTGGGAGACTGTTCAAAATACTTCACGGCAGCAGCGGTGCTCAGCCTCACCAAAGCGTGTTATTAGCATCTGACACTGCACAGCGCTAATGCTGACACTCCACATAAATGACTGTAATTAAACACCAAGCACAAAGTAAGCTTAAAACAATGAGGCAGCAGCTTCGAAACACGACTCAACAACAGAGGAGCAATTAGGAAAAAGTTGGTAGAACAATAATCCTAAAAATATCTCCGACCTGAAATTGAAGCTGGGTTGAAATATCTGAGGTGTAGAAGAAATGACGTGATGTTTTGGTTCTTAACAACATGTCTTTAGTTATTCATCTTATTATCATTACCTGGTGTGAGTCACAATATCCGTCAGTGCCCCGCCCTCCAGGAACTCCATGACGACCCAGAGCTCGTCTCCCACCAGGTAGCTGTTGTACATGTCCACCACATTTTCATGATGATAGTCCCTCATAATTACCACCTAATTCAGAGGACGGAGAAAAAAAGGGAAGGATTTTCACAACAAATATACTGGTGCAATTTCTAATTTAACTTTTTTTTTTTTTTTTTCAGAAATCACACAAAAACTCTCATCGAATACTTTACATACTGTAATTAAATCAACTGGTATGTTACTCAATTCAGTTGAATGAATTCAATTATTTGACATTTCTTTGTCTAATCTGGACATGTTCTGGGGGTTTAACTGTAAAAGGATTACAACCAGAAATTAATAGGATTACACGAAGCAAATTAGTTCCTGAGTGAGCGCCCGCCCACCCACAGGTCATGTGAATGCATACATACATATTCACATACATCTCTATTTCTATATCATGCTCACACTAGACTCAAAATAGAGCTTTATTTCATCATTGTGTAAATCAGTGGTCCGCTCCAATATTTAACAGTTTTCTTTTTTCTCCCCCTCAAAAAATGAATGATGAATTTTGACAGAAAACATGATCCTGTGAAATGAAATATCAAATAACATGCATTTGCTCATGTTTCAAAAGTCAGTGTGCTATGAGCGGAAATATATGCAGCGTCGAGGGTGTTCAGTGTGTTTTCGCGCAATTTTAATTAACTGTGGTTGCGGTTGTAAAATGTATTTGACTGTTGCGTGGGGGAAATGGAGGCGAGCTGAATTCAGATCTTTACTGAATAAGAAAGGCAGTCAGTGATTAATGTTGTTTTGATTTATCTAAATGGCAAAAATGAGCTTTACTTGGAAGTATTTAAGCTGATTTAATCTGTCATAGCTGACAGTAATAAAGTAATAAAACGTATAAAGTTAAAATGGACTTAACATGCAGGTGTCAGGGTTGGTATTTCTTTTATAAAACCGGAACAAGCCACAAATGTGTTAAATGCTCTGTGTTAAGGTAACTCTGCTTCTGTTAAATCTCATCTCGGTCAGGTTTCACACCTCATTAAAGAGCAGCTCTCTCCTCTGTTGTTTCCTGAGGTCCATCTTCTTCACCGCCACCTGCTTGCCGCTGTGTTTCTCACTGGCGATGCACACGATACCCGTGGAGCCCTCGCCAATCTTAATAAAGCTGTCCAGGTATTCCCGAGGGTCGCCTGAGAGCAAACATTGGTCAATTATAAACAGCAGGAGAAGAAAAAAAAGAAAAAAAAAAGCATGTGTCAAATGTGAAACAAATAAGTGTCGCTTTCATTTTTCATGTCTGCTGCTCACCTGGGTTGACCACCAACTGAAGTGCAGCCCTGAACTGCTCGTGGGAGACTCTGGAGGGCTGGGTGTCAGAACTGGACCCCCAAGAAGGAGGTGGGTAAGCCCCTGGGGGTATGTAGGGTGATGACGGCTGGGAGTAAGCCCCCTGGATGGAAAACACACCGACGAGATGAAAAAATATGACTCACAGATACAGGTAAAGCTATAATAAAACAATCATATACGTATTACAATATACTCTTATGTAGCAATAAATATTTTCGTGATACATTTTCTTTACATTTTCTGTTATAAAATCTGATTGAATATTTTGTTTTACTGAATCGTGCATATTTTGAAGCTGGAAAAAAGTGTTATGTATATGCCATGTCTGAACTGTTCTGCTGCTTTGTGAGAATTTTACACCAAAGAAACAGTATTACTTGTTTTGACATGATTCTGACAAGAGCTCAAGATTGTTCTCATTTTGTTTATTTTAAGAATCAAAAATAACAAGATAATCATAAAATCAGAGATTACAGTACTATGTATGTATTTTTTTACCTTATCTTATTTTGCATTTTACATGATTTTTGTCTTGTTATGTTATTGCTTTTATCTTTGTTTAAAACCACAAATAATCATCTGACGTCTTCAATTTTCACTCAAAACCGAAAATTAGTCATTAAACTTGCAAGAAATAATGAAAGCTTCTAATCATTTGAACACTTTGGGCCATATCTGCCCCAGCAATAATATAAAGCCCCAAGTGCAGCTGATTCATGTGAACGCCGTGCACATACTGTACCTGAGGGGTGTACGGCGGGCTGGGCTGGGAGGGGGGGTGGTGGTAGGGCGAGGGCTTGTAGTGGTGAAAGACAGGGGGGTAGGGCAGGTGCACTGGAGGATATCCAGGCGGCTTTGTGTGGCTCTGAGGTAGCTTAAGAGGCCCTCGGGGATAGGTGTCACCGCCTGTAACCTGGGGACTGCCATCACGTGACGGACGCTCGTAGTCGCCCTGCAGGACAGCGCACACAGAGCGCATCAAGAATCATGAGGACAAAACATTGAAAATTCCACAATCGCACACTTTGTCCCCCATGTGACGGCAGTAAAATGCCACCTCTGCTTTCAGGTATGTCTGCAGGTACATTAGCCCTCGACGGACCTAATGGAGGACATTTAGTCTGCAGGACAGGGACTATACTTTATCATTAGCACCTCACAATGCTCCTCAACTACTCCATTAATCATCGAGGAACCCACGGAGCATCCAGATCTGGGACACACCTCTTTCCTTGAGACTCTAGAAGCACCCGAGTCTCCTTTAAAACAGGGTTAGACCACAGACATGAACGCTGCACACACTCCCTCACAAACACACAAATGTAGGGCTTTACTCGAAAAGATCTATTAAAAGCTGAGTTGTATGACTCAGCCTTTAATAGATCTGACTCATACCAGGCCTGGCTTACTCATACAAATATCTGCAATCACATATGCACACAAACTTGAATCATATGTAAGACTCCTGCAGCTACAGCACTCGCACAAAAATGATGATTCAAGACTTTATTATTTTATCAGAGCTGAGGGAAAAACCACCGCAGATTATAAAAAAAGAAAATATGTTTATTTCTCATAAATTCTTTGCCCTTGTTTTCTTAGTTCACTTTTATCCACCTAATACCTTTTTTTGTTTCAATGATTTTAATGTCTTTTATCTACGCTCTTTTATTGTCCCTTTTTAAATCTATTTTGTCTTAATTTTATGATTTCAAAGTAATTTTCTTTGATTTAATGTTTTTGGAATTGCCTTGTGAATGAGTGGTGCTATACAAATAAAGTTCCCTTGCCTTGCCTTGGATATGATAATCTAATAATAAGAATACTTATTATATAAGACAAGGGTAATATAAATAAAGGCCCTAGAAAATTAGAAAATAATGTAAAAATATCTGAAAAAGGGTCTTAAATAATGAGTTTAGTTTCTTGTTTTTAGCAAAATTAAAAGGCTACATGGTATTGAAAGTAGAATATTGGGAAAACTGTCTAACAAAAGCAAAGAGATAAAAGTGCAGCAGCAAAATCAATCAATAGTTTATGTGACACTAATGTAATGACAATAAAACTGAATTAAATTACTTTTGCCCCACCTCTTAAAAAGGTTTAATACAGCAGGGGGAGGTTTTATATCATACATTCTCAAGAGACTGAAAGGATAATAGAAATCTCTCTCTCTCTTCCTCTCCGTCTTGGCTTTTATTTGTTTCTCGCTGCCTCTTTTATCAGTCCCTCTCTCACAGTGAAACACACACAGTGAAACACACGGCTATAGACAGGGCAGGAGGAGGAGCCCTGATGTGTTGGGATGGTGTATAATTACATGGTGTGAACTCTTTTAATCAATCACTCTGAGGCAGGTGTATGGGGGGGCGGGTGCTGCCGGGACGGCCCAGCCTCGTGCCCCCCCCCCCCCACACACACTCTCCCTATCGTTGGCCAGCACCGCTGGCTGGCTGTCAGCCAAGGGTCTCCTGATCCATGTTGGTTAAACGCGCATTAATCTGAGTTTGGCAGGGTAATCAACAACCTAACTCAACTGTGAAATTGAATTCCGCGGTGGAACATCGTTCGGCCAGTTTTATGCTAAGGCTGCAGAAAGGGAAAGTGCCGCAACATCAATTTGTCACCAAGAGCTGCAGCACTGAGCTCACACTCACCACAAAACACAGAGAGAGAGAGAGAGAGGGGAAAACATAAAGAGGGAGAGCGCGAGAGAAGGAGTGTGTGTTTGATCTGTGTGTGGCCGAGTGTGTGCGCTGTCTACTGTTACATCCCCACCGGCTCCGAACAACAGCCAGGATTTACTTCATGGGTGTGAGTGGGCTGAATGAGGGAAAGAGAATAAAGGCAGAGAATCAGAGAGGAGAGAGAGGGCTGGGTTTGTTACATGGGCCATGAGCCAGAAGAATAGTGATTGTTAAGCTGCCACATTACTCCTTGTTTCTTCTTCTTTTTTTTTTCTTACCAAATCAGTAAACTGTCCCTAAAATATCCCAAAGCAAATTAGAGTCCATCGATTCCTCAACCAGCACTTTCACGATGGAGTTTGTACCTTTAAGAGAATAGTGCCCGCTAAATGTTGTTCAACCACAACAAGCTGTGAATGAGACTGCATTCGTTTTTACATTCACTGCACATATTGTACATTTTCAAGAAAGAAAATGTGCCTCCTCAAGCACAACAGCTCAGTAACTGATAATAATAAATAAAACCTAAGAAAAATGACCTTCTCCTGCATCTCTTCCAGTCCTGCTACTCTTGCATTCTCTGCTCATTTAAGTTTTTTTTTTTTGTCGCTTTCTTTTTTTGTACGAGTGGCTATTTACTGAAGCATGTGGGTTAAATGGTTTTTCATCAAGGCACCCTGGGATCTACATCAGCAAACCTAGTTTTCCTCACAGCTACCAGACTCGCCGTGTGTGAAGGAGGGATGGTGGACGACTCAGAGTGCTCCACTCCACTGTGTAATGGGCCTAATGGGCCGCTGAAAGCCTATATAAAGAAAAGAGAAATAAGGAAAACTTGTACTTTTTTTGTGATTTACCCCTTGACTGGCAGCATCTTTTGCCCCCACCCCTACTACTGCTTAACCTTTTCTGTTAACCCCTCTCATAGTAAAGGCTGTTCAGTAAATGATTATTGTCATAAAAGGAAGCAGCGAGTGACTTTTCCTGGGATCATATGTTACATCATACAAGCATCTAATGCAAGGTTCATTTGCTCTTGTCCATGTGGAGGCATCTCCTGGGTGTCCTGATCTCACTGCCCGCTCCACTAGAGCACAACGCCATATCACACTCCCAGCGTACTTACAGTGCACTTGTACACGCAAAGGGAAGCTGTGGGCTAAGAAAGGCTGCATCATCATTTTACTGAAAATAACATATTATATATAATTCACACTTGCAGCATAATGTGTCTCATGGTACCATTACTTGTTAAGGTACTATATTTTTAGCTAATCTGAGAAGTGTATGTCTTTGTGTTTTGGTCAAATATTGTGACGCAATCATCATTGGTGCCTCTTTTTCATTCTCTCCTTCTGTCTAGTTGGAATCATACACAGAATTACTATAATGTACAGTATGCATAGACTTGTTGTTCGCAATTTATTTAATGAGTCCCCCTGCAGAGAGTTTATAGAGCATTTGCATTAGTATCGGCTTATTAGTACAGATACAATAATTGAGCTGATTCACTGTTGAACATCATCTGACTGACTTTTTTCACCATTTAATTCAGGAAAAATAAGAATATTTATTACTTAAAACAGGGCTGAAATTGAAATCCATTTCATTTATACCATGTTCTGTTTCAAATTTCATTTTTCAATATGGAACATAAGCTCCAAAAAAGGTTAAGAGGAATTTATTTCATTAAAAAAAATCTGAATTGCGGTGTCAGTCACTTCCTTTTCCTCTCTACATTCCTTTGTGCCTGCCTTTGTTTCGTCTCTGTAACTCTGTCTGTACTTGAGTATCTGGTCGATGGTCAGAATGAGCATTAATTGATTTGTGTGCAGAGACTCTGGCTACTGAGGAGGAGTAATTCTGTCTGTGGCAGAGCCTGCTCTGGGAGAAGTAGATTAACAACTGACAGCATCTATCTGGCAAGAAAGCAAGAGAAAAATGCGCAGAAAGATAATGAGAGACAGAGAGAGATATGTACGCTGAGAGTAGAGAAAGAAAAAAAGGACTAAAAAGGTGAAAGAGACTGCAGGTGGATGGGAGGTGAAGATGCATCTTTCCATAGCCATCAAGGGTGTGTGTGGATTGGTCTGTTAAAACATGTTTACTAGACATTCACTGCAATTTGGAAGCTTATGTTCTGCACTTTAGAGCAAATATAATCACAATCGAATGGGTAAATATAGAATATTTTTATGTACTACTACGTCAAATGGTGCAATCCAGTCCAGTACTGATGTAATTAACACACAAGACTATAGTGACCAATTCATGTATTGATCCATTACATACTTTAATGCTCTTTATAATTAAAATAATGCAATATTAAGACCACAGTCAACATGTATATAGCATATGAATAATTTACTAATTAAATAGATTCATGAAGATATCACCTGGTCTGCATTTTTTGCAGACTTATATGAGTTACTAGATCATGAACTCACTAGAATTGAACAAGTGAAAGTCAGCAACAAAGTGAGAAAATGCCCAGATCGACATGTCCACAGCCCACACAAAACCATAGACAACCACAGATTGTTTATGAAGTAAAAGAGATCTCACTACAAGATGAGTGCACTAAAAAAGTGAGCTCTACTGTTGAAATCAGTATTGGTATTGGCAGACTCAAATTTAGATATTGGAATTGCTATCTCTGTACTAATCTGATTGAGCTGTTTTTGTGTTATGTGATGGTGTAGTTACCTTGGCTAAGGTCTGGGAGTTGGTGAGACTCTCCGAGAGTCGAGGGTAGGTGTAGGAGCTGTATGGGTGGGCCTGAGGCGGGTTCTTGAAAGTCCCACTGGCTGCATAGGGGACATTTGGCTCCTGCAGCCCAGAACCCGACCGAGACCGCTGCCTTATTGCCGGTGTGGGGCTGGTCTGTGTCACGTAGGAGCTCTTGGGCCGCTTTTCGTAGTCATCCCTCAGGCCTCCGTAGCTCCACTCGCTGTCTGGGTAGTTGATCTGCTCGCTGTGTAGTGACGCACGTGATGGAGTCCCTACTGATGTGTCCCGGTAGTCCTGGCTGGATGAACCCCCCACAGATGCCCGGTAGTAGCCACTGGAGCCCACCCCGCTCCCCACTGTGGAGGCCACCTCATCCGCTGAGCGCCCTTTGCTCTCCAGGTAGGTGTGATAGTCCGGGGGCAGCTTGCCATAGTCAGATTTTTGGGGCATGGCGTCGGGGTAAAAAGGGCTGCGGATGGGGTGTGAGTGGCCATTCTGCTTTGTGAAACGGTAGTGCCTGCCCACAGCCCACTCTCCATCAATGGAGAAGCTTGGTTTGCTGGGGTCAAGAGAGAAGTCCCTGCTGGAGGTGTCCAAGTCACAGGAGTAGCGGGAGTAATAGTGGCTGAATCCATTCTCCTCCGGAGGGCCGAGGAGACTGCTGCCGGGTGGTTTGGAGCTGGTTCCGGCCTGGTGGGGGCCGGGAGGACTCTCTTTACGCAGGGAGTTGGAGCGTGTTACTGAGATGTTATCGAACTCCTCCAACAGGCCATTGATGGAAGCATCTTTGGGAGGCCGGTTCCCCCGCACTATGGTCTAGGGAAGGAACAAACACATTTACACTTAACATACAAGAGAAGCCGCTCCCTGAGGAAAGTAATGAATGTAGCCCTGATACTTTATATTGTGGTACATTCAATTTCAGTTCAGCCATTCTGACTGAAAACTGAACTAGATGAATTGAAATTCCCCTTTAATCAAATTCAACTAAATGCGAATAATTCCTGGAATTTCAATTCATTTATATCAGGACTTTGGCGACAAGTATGAAATTAATCATCACTTGCAATAAATGAACGCTGGCATTTTCATCTAAAAGAGAAGCAGGCATTGGACTATTCAACTACAGCTATTATGTGTCGGAAATGCAGGAAGAAAATGTATGGAGACGAATGGATACCTCAGATGCTAAAAGAAACCAGTAGTGGATTGAAGGAGCTAATTCCTGCCCCATTTCTCTCGCAACAGATTAGCTTCATTTTCAGTGGGCTCATCAGGATACATTAATAGTCGTGATGTTGGATTTAGCGCTCATGAAGCACACGAGCACGGAGGCTTGCGCTCGCACATACAAACAGAGAGCGAGGGGAGAGAGAGCCCGAACACTGAGGCTCACATCTGCTTCAAAGTGAAGGCAGCTTAAACATCAGGGGTGCTGCTTATCCCCTCCTACCTTGTGTTAAACCCTTTACACGGCTGTGTCGTGAGTCACAGGAAAATGGTGCTACAGCGGTTCTCGTACAACTACACTGTGTGCATGCATGGCTGTGTGTTCATTTACATTGTTTTTTGTTCTGTGGACCATTGGGATCACCACCTCCACAATGAAAATCACAAGCGGTGGAAGCATATTAGGAGGAGGATGAAAAGTAGATTATTTATGTTGCATAATCTGCCTTAATTTTCTGTGATTATCTATCAAAATGGTCAGATATGGTGTTTTTTTTTAAATATCTGGCAGTGTCTTAGCTGTGTTACTGAGTTTAAATATGTATTAAATTCACATACACAAATACACAAAGATCTCATCAGTAACTGTACTTAACACAATCTCATTTATCAAATCCTTTATTAAATGCGCTTTTACGTTCTCACTTTCCCTTTCTTTGCTGGACTAATACCCTTGGCCTGCTCCACGAAAGTGTCTTTCATACTTTACACGCATGCACAGTATTTGCACTTTGTTAATTTTATAGTTCCACTCACTTTTAAGCTCCATGTTCCAAAAAAAGTAGCACTTCTACCTGTCAAGACCAACTTGTGTAGTTTAAACAAGACTGCAAAAATCCCCAAAAAGGAAAAATCTGAAACTCGCATTCTGCAGAAATCCACAGAATTAATGGGTTTGTTATATCTGCAGAAAACACAGAGCAGATTAGTGCTTGAGTAAATAAAACCAGCTCCTTTACTTGTTACCCACAGGGGCAGCCCTTTCTAGATACGAAGAACACACACTGGACACTATCCAAAAGATTCATTAAACAAGGAAACATTTCTTTACAGTGAATGTCCTGCTACTAAAACTTTAGAGGTGTTTGCTGATTTTTCCAAAGGAGTGCACAAAGGCCATAACTGTATTACTGTTTATTATTACTCATTTCCTCCTCTCAAAGGGCATGCTGAACCTTAATAATGTAAAATCAGCAAGTTCTTCAATGCACTTTGACAGCGCTCACGCCACGCTGTCTGTCACATAACTGTCACACTTGTCTGTTGCTGTAGTTTGTCACATGTGCTGAGGCAGTCTAGCAGGAAAGCTAGGATAATCATCAACTCTGTGCAACATTGTGCTGACACAGGAATACAGTGCATCTGCAGACTTCACTTAGCTACCTGGAAACTGCCACTGTCAACACTCATTCCTCTCATTTCATTCCCGCTAGCTTGACTGCCACTTTATTCACGCCTATAAATGCACTTTAATAACATTTCCACCTCTTGATTGGTTCACAAGTGCCATTTAAATTGATCGGATCTTAATTCTGTTGTTACATTGATGACTTTAACTGTTAACACTCACTTGTAAAAGGGTATCAACCAAAATTGTAGCATCAGAATACAACACATCTCATCTTTTTTTTCTGAATAAAATGCAGTTGTTCCTGACTAAAAGAGAGCCGTCTGTGCAAGCCTCCTCTATTACTACGACTGGTTCCTTCACACATCATCTCCCCTCTCTATTTCGTTACTTTGTACACCTCCCTCTCCCTCTTTAACACTCCAGTTACTCTCCTCTGTTTGAGAGCTATTGGCTGTTTGATGCCGTGAACTGGAACCCAAGGTGAGACGGCCTATAAAAGCAGTGAGTAAAGTGTAGCTGAGAGGCCGAGGCTGCAGGACGGATGGTCTTTTAAACAAGTCGCTGAGCGGAAATACATCATGTTTTAAGACAGATGTTGCAGGCTCGGGCTCACGTGTGCAAAGCAATCACATTTTTTTTAACATATTCTCTTTTTTTCCCTGAGTTAAATACTAATGCAAGGTTAAATGAAAGTGCTACAAATAATTACAGATGCTATTATTGTCATGAGAATTAATGTCACACTTTTTCTAAGCCATGCTACAAATTTGTGTGAAACCTAAAATGAGGCACATCTTGTTACGCTGCGTGGATACTGGTGATTCAGAGCTAATTCAATTGGCATACAACACTAGTGAGTGTCAGTTATCTAATAAAACATCGTCATCTCCATTTGGTACATAATCAATAAGACTGTGTCAAGGAGCGTGACAGGTACAGGAGAAAGTGGGAGAGAATAATGCGGCGAATGAAACCACGAGGTGACGAGAGTGCAGAGGGGAGTGAGACAAGGTTAATTGTGTGCCAAATCACTGTCAAACGGTCGGCATCAAGCCTGAAAATCTTTCCATTAATTTGAATTAACGGGCTGATATTGGTTTCCGAACCACCCCCCCCCTCTTGTCTCTCCTCTTCTCTCCTCTTCCCCCCGTCCTTACGGCTCTGTGAGCTCCGAGCACGGGTCGTGTTCGGCGGCGGCTGTGACAGCAGCCATATTTCACTGGCGTGCGGCGTTGGCCTGTCCTTTAGTGATAAGCTGTAATAGATCTACTCCCTCCACTCACCATGGCCTGTTCAAGGTAAGCACAGGAAGAGAGGGAGAGGAAGAGGAGGAGAAGGAGGAGAAAGAACGGGGAAGGAGAGGAGAGGAGAGGAGAGGAGAGGAGAGGAGAGGAGAGGAGAGGAGAGGAGAGGAGAGGAGAGGAGAGGA